>LIAE01008733.1:19376-48877 GCA_002287525.1 Diploscapter pachys | reverse complement strand
ATGCCTATTTGGCCCGGAATAACCTCTATGATATGAAAAAGGCTATCAACGAAGCGCAAAGTATTTTTCCTATCGAAGGAATACCGTATCACAGAATACGTATTGATCGGGTAGGGAAATAACAACAATGAATTCATTTTAAAAAAAAACATGGTCATTTTTGATCAATCTTTTTATTATCAGAATCGTTCTAAATGAAGATGAATTGTAAAGAATGTTCTAATGGCACTCAGGTTGATTGTGAAAGGGAAAAATGGTAAAACGCTATTCATTTTTCCCTTGAAAAGTTTCCAAATCATTCCGAAACTATTATATTCCGAGCTATTGTTTTTTCGAGGACCTTTTAAAAAAATTTTCTCGATTGGTTTTCGAACCCAAACTGCTCGGAATGAGTCCGGAAATCCATTGGAGAATCGTGCCTCTCGAAAATCACGCGTCCCAAATTCGCGAGGTTTTGGCAATTTTCTCAGCGTTCTTTTCTTGTCTGGATAAAGAAGATAGAAAATGCATCGTTACCTAATAAACAAACTTCGAATTTTACATAATTGCTCAAACGAACGTTTCATTTTCAAACTTCAGTATCGTCTGGTTCAATGTTGATAATAAAATCGATAAGAGAGTTGATCGAAAAACGAAGAAACTATGTGAAAACTGCAAGAAGAATCTCTAACTATTACTTTTTCACATCAAAATACCGTTTCGTGTTTTTCAACATTTTTTCTCATAATTTATATTCACCATACATTTCTCATATAACTAACTCATTCATAAATCACACAATTTACACGAAGAATTACTGATTTCATTCTTCATATCCCGAATCTCACTTGTAAATTATCATGATTCTAAATCAATTTTTGTTATGAATTTCTATTCTCCTATCAATTTATTGTCGCCATTCCGAGTTCGATGATAGATATAAAGATTTGTCAAGGTTTATTGGAATAAATTTTAGAAATTTGCCAATTTGAATAATGGATATATTCAAAATCAAATCTCAGTACTCTATGTATTATCCCGCTAAATCTTTTCGCTGGAAAAAGAAGATTGGAGGTTGGAACTAACCAATATAATTTTATCACAAACGACCATTTAATAACTTATAAGTAAATCTAATCGTAAAAAGAGGCCAATTAGGAAATTTATTGCGTATCATTTGCAAAAGAAACGAGTCTATTGAAGAAACTCTATTTAGCCAAATCGTACAAAAAGAGATCAATTAAAGGTTTTACGATATTATAATATCATAGAGCTTGTATTCTTCAAAAGTTTGACATTTCCTTATATTTTTAAATCTTCGTCTTTGAATAATGTTTTGGTGACTTGAAACTAATCAAATTGAATATGGAGGGAGATATTCTTTCATATTTTGACCATAATTTGGAACGTAGACATTCAGAATTAAAAGTATTATTTTATATTATTGCTTCACTAACAATAGGCAATTGAACCCTTTCAATACTTGTATAAATATTGGGAATTTAATACCCCAACCATCGTGTGTGCCAATAAACTTAGTCCCGAAAATGGATTAAAATTACTATGAGATAAATATTGGATTTGGTCGCAGAATTTTTAAATAAAATATTTCAAAGAATATTTATTTCAGCTGCAATTGTCCCTCGTCACTTTTGGATGCCTTCGAGAGTTGTCTGTATCATGTGCATTGGAATTTAATTATTATTTCATTTTACTTAATTTAAGAAAGGAAAGCATAAAAATAATATTGGGCCTCTTATCCCACAAAATTCCATAATTTTGAAGTATTGCATAAGTAATGAAATAATTTATTTTCACTGAATTTAAAACGACATGTAATATCTAATGAAAGACTTCAAATGATGAATGCAATGCAAAGCAACGACAATAACAACAAATTGTAACGTAAAAAATACGAGAAGATAAAATTCGATAAACTATTGCAAATGCGTGAAATACCTGTATGAGTATGAGAGTTTTTGATCGTTTGTTTGTTTGTTGATCAACTTAATGATCGCTTACTTATTAGAAAAGAAACATAGATAGTGAAAATTTAGATTCTAAACCTGGCAACTGGTGAGTATTTAGACACGGTCAAGGATTATTAGGATATTTATGAGAAGAAAAGAATAAGTTTACATTTGGAGAGGCTGAATGAAGAGTTTGGGACAGGCATAGGCATCCAGAAAGACGTCGTCCACTCCACAGGCACCTCGTCGGTCGCCTTCGTTTATGCATTCGAACGAGAACTGCAATTTTTTAGGATTATGCAAAAAACATGAAACTAAATTTGTCATTTTAAAAATATTTAGAGAACTGCATAGCTTCAATAGATTCTTCAAAAATACAATGCAAGATAATATTCGTTTTATGCAATACTGAACAAATATTATGTGATTCTAAACGCAAGGAGGACCTTCGTTAGACGAAGATAAAATAAAGGGGTAGTTCGCAAGAGCAACATCCTCATAATAGTTATGAAATTACTGTGTAGAAACGACATTTTTTACTAATGGCAGATTAGGTTAAAGATGGGAATTTGTAAAGAAAATGTGTAGGAAGTGGGTCGCGAAGTGTTTCAGGATGGTCATCCTCTCTACAGCTGTGTGATTCTTATCCAATGGTATCATTCGCAGGAAAAACTACGAATAAAATGGGTAAAACAAACCGTTTGAGTTCCAGTAGGGCAGCTAATTGTGTATGGAATCCAGTCCCTGTGTCCTCTGGAAATGCCGCTTTCTGTGGAGAATGGACAGGACTCATCGCAGCAGGCTCGCAATCGCATGTCGCGAGTTGCCTCGAATGCACGGAACTTGATGCGCAGGGGAACTCGCAGTTGGGTGGGAACCTGCAGATTTGACCCTCATTTGAATGAATCAGAATTGGTGTACCTTGACAATTAAGGTTGCCATTTGCTCCTTTTCGAGGAAAACTCCAGCGAATCGTTTGTTGTCTTCAGAGAAAACAGCTAAATATTCAATTCAGTGCTTATCTAATTTATTCCATTTGAAAAAATTAAAGATAATTAGAATGTTTAGAATATAGAAATAAAATATGCTTCATTTCCATCAAAAATTGATCAATTTTATTGAGAATTCAAAATATTCTCTGACAACTCACGTGCTTCATCTATTTGAATGGGAATGAGGGAGGACTTTCCGGTCCAAACTGACCAGGCTCGCATTGTGAAGAAATGGGTCTAGATATTTTTATTCATGATTTTTCATTACTTTCAATGTTTACCTCGATTTGTCTCTTGCTGCGCATTCTTCTTCTCTTTCTCCTCCTCTTGCGAGTCACTTCATCGTGCGAACTCTCGTATTGGCAGAGATCGCCATTTTCGAATGAGCATTGGAATAAATCACAAGCCATGTCAGGAGGTGTCATTTCACTAAAATAACTAATTTGAAGATTTTGATTTATCATAACGTAGTAGCACAACATTAGTAGAATGGCAAAAAAGAGGCATATATCTTTTTAAGAGATTTTCCAAATTAAACTTCAACCTAACTGCAAATTTCGAGTGAAATTGAAAAATTAGTTTCAGTTGAGATTAGATCTTTTTCACCTTCACAAATCTCTGATCTGTCTATCATATTCTTGCATCTAATGATGCGATGGTAGGATAAATTTGGATATTAATTCGGAAAAGACATTCCAACATTTCAGAAAAAAGCGTAGAAAATGAGAAGAGCAAGCTCCCCTATCTAACTTTATCTGCCTTATCCTAGTCATGCTATGTTGGAACGTTGGAATGCTACTTCCGCCGAATTGCCAATTCAGAATACCAATTATTTCATTAAAAATAGTAGCATACCTCGAATCGAACTCCTTGCTGTGCAAGTCGTTGTGCAACATGTCTATCAAATCGTGAAGCGATGTTTTGCGGACTTCTTTGTCTGTGGGAGGCAGTGGAGGAGCGAAGAGGAATGGACCAGTGATTGGCTCGGGGCGGGACGGAGTTGTGGTGATTGGAGGCTGTGCTTGGGGAGGAGGCAAGAAGGCCATGTTCAAGACTGGAGCTGATTCTGGAGGAGCGGGAGGCATTGCTTTGCTCTCACCGGAAAATCCTGGAGGCTGTGGATCAGAGTTCTAAATAAATGCAATTTGGAGTGCTAATGAATTTCGTGTTAGTTTGTTTTTCAAAATTAAATACGCGATTTTGCATAATATGGAAGAATTGGAATATTCCTCCTTCATTTAGAAGAATACTGTAAGCGTGTTCTGGCTATTTTGGAAGGAAAAAACGAATTTAAAAAATCTCTTTCAGTGCAAAATTCATAAAAACAAAGGTAAGAAAATAATAAGATAACTTACTCCGATAGGTATGGGCAAAGATTCATCGAGCATATCTGCATCGTTAGAATTCATGCTGAATGAGTCGAGGGAGGACGGAGTTGTGATCTCATAGGGAACGGTTCGAGGCGAAGCGAGCAGAGAGGGCTTGGATTTATGGATTTGCAATTTGTGCGCCAGGGGTCCTGGAAATCGAATTTGAGCTTACGAATAAATTATTTTCAAGATAAACATTCGAATGATCCTATTAACTTGCGTTCTTTTTATTCGGGCATCAAAAATTCATGAATCAGTTATAATAAAATATTGTCTAACCTTGAACAGCTCCAGCCTTGGGCACTCTCCTCGAAACTCCATGGCCTCGTTTCGGTTTTCTCTTCGATTTCTTCTTCTCAGCAAGCTTCGCAGCCTTCTGCTTCTTCTCCAATTCTTCTCGAATTTTCATCTTCTCCATTTCCAGTTCCATGTTCAAATCAGCTGCAGAATTTTCATCAGATTCGTCGTTTCCATTCGTCTTTTGTTGTTCTTTAAGGAATATGTCAGAAATGGTAGTTCTAACTGGTATTCCGGGCTAAAATCCAACATTTTCAAATATTCTCTATTTCTTTTTATTTACCGTCTCCTCACTGAAGAATTCATCAATAGCCTGATCGTCTTCCTGATTTGCCCTGCTTTCCGATTGAGACAGAAGCTAAACAAATTTCACTTGATAAATTCTAATAAAATAGATTTTTTCATCACAATTTGGAGAAAAATGATGTCTTTTTCAAATGAAGAAGTTTTTTTTTCCAAGTTTTAAAAAAAATAGAATTGAAATTTTTACAAGTGAAAATCAACTTTTCATGCAAACTTATAGTAATTTTTGGAAAGAAAGAAGTCAATTAATGCCTTTTGAAATAAAAATAAATTCATTTAGAAAAAAATTGCCACCTGATTAACGGCGCTCTGCAATTCGTTGATATCGGCGGGAACAGACTGATCGACAGCCTGCGAGATGTCGATCAGTCCATTGGGGGCATTGGCTGCAGGTGGTCCTGTCTCGGACATCTTCGTCTCCACGAGTCTTGCTACGGGTGGGGCTAATGGAGCCACTCTTCTGCGGGGCGAATGCGCGTCCGACTGTGTCATCGAGTTACCGCGAATAGATGACTGGCGGTTGAGCATCGACTCTGAAAATGATCTAATTATTCTATGATTCTTAGACTAGAGCCTTTCTGAATTAGCAACTCAGAAATAACATGAATTTCTTTTAAAAAAAAAAAAAAGACAGTAAACAGGAGTTATTCATCCTTATAAGGAAAGTTTTTGCAATGTCCGTCTCCGATTTGGTTGATTTTTTCACCAAAGGAGTACTTCATAATGCTGATCGCGAATCTGAAAGCAGGAAATGCTGACAGGAAACAGTTTAGATAGGAAAATGTGAACATCGTTTTGCACTACAGAGACTTGCATTTAAAATTGAAGTAAGAAATTAGCATACATTATTTCTCTGCTTTCTTCTTCTGCACAGCACTACATTTACCTATATCTCTGCTGCATAGAACGATGTTCACGTTCCCCTATCAGAATCGTCGTTCATCAGTACTTTCTGATTTCAGATCCATGATTCGCGTCATGAAATGCTCCTTAGGTGAAAAAATCGACCAAATCGGAGGTGGACACTTTAAAGCTTCCTTTATTAGCAAAACCTACAATCCACTCTTCTATTAGAATCTTATTTTCGTCATTCCATGTTTTGTTGGCAATAGTCTCGTTATTTCCCAATTTCCTTTGACACACAGTTAATCGCATGAAACAAGTCGTTTCGAAATTTATAAAATGCGCTCTTTGCATCCACCAAACAATAATCATCTAGTTTTCTTACGATTTGCCATAGTTCGAAAGGCGAAAATTTCTTTTCAACTCACGATAAGAGTTCGGCCCCCTGAATGCGATGATCTCAGCCATCCTCACGTAGTCCCTCTGCTTGTTCAACAGCCATTCCAGTTTCTCCTTCTGTTGCGCGAGTGATGTAATCAACTCCAGGATTTGTAAGGCTTGTCGTTTTTCAGGCAAAGTTCTTACTACCTAAAATTTTCGTAAATTTTAAAATCAAAAGATATCAAGAAGTAAAAATAATCCATTGGGTACATTTTAAATTTTTAGCACGATATTTTCGAAATTCCAAATAGATCTAATCTAAATAATATCTTTCAATACATACTGCTTGAACTCGGACTTCAGCTAGAGAAATACGTTATCAATGAAGATCAAGCTTGATTCTTCATTTAAATCGTTGAAATCCAACCTTGTTAGTGTCAATGAAGTACAGGTCGTCGTTTGCAGATTTGACGGCATCTTCGACGGCCATGCTGATCGCCGGCACGTCCAACTGCTTCACGACTGAGACCAATGCAAAGAAATCCTCAAATTCATAGATATTTTGTTGAATAGTTGAAAAATACATACATCCAACTTATTGTTCATGCTACCTTTGAAGGCACTGCTCTGCGAAAGTCCTCTAGTTGGTGGATTCGAAGATAGCATTTTTGGAGGCTGAAATGATAATTTATCGGTTTAATCAAAAGGATAAGTGAAAATTTGCATAAATTAATTGAAGAAATATATTCGAGTTGTTTAACAATACGGAAAATACCAAATAAAATGAAACTTCGTCTATTATGATCAGAATTCTCTAAATTGCGTTTCGCTATTCGATCCGCAGAAAAATAGCGCATTTTTCGAGATGGAGAGAGAACAAAGAATACATGCCCTTTTCCCTCTCAATGCGACACGTTCTCTCTTCTGCGGGGCTGGTTGCGAGTCGTAATCAGAGAAGTATGATTATGACAGTTTTCTTACTTTTAACTAGGGAGGTCCACGAACCCAAGATGGAAATTCCCAATGAAACCTACACCATTGAACTCGTCTGGTCAAATATTCAAAGAGTTTTCCAACTTACCATATTTGCAGTGGTTGGTCCTTGCACAAGATTCTCTTCATAGTCCATAAACGGCATATTATCTGTGTTCTCAACTGGTTGAGGTGCGAGAGTTGGTGGTTGAGTGGTAGTCCGTGTGGTTGGTCGAGGAGTAGTCCGGGTTGTCGCTCTTTGAGTGGTCGTTTGAAGTTGTGGTAATCTGTCTCTGATTGTGTTTAGAAGATTTTCGCTAAATTTTCATATTATTCTGTAAATTTCAGTTTTCCTACTTGACAATTTCAGTAATGATCGGAGGCTTTCCATCGTTTTTCGAAACCACAGACATTGGAGTGGTTGTAAGAGAACTGATTGGCTTGATTTCCGTGGATTCCTGGAGATGAAATTCAAGGAAATCAAAATGAATGAAATGTGCGTAATTTCGATAGTAGTTGCATCGTTGCGTTCTTTTGACACAAAGATCTACTTATCCAAACAAATTTGTACAAGATAATGAAACTACTTTTCGGTTCGAATAAAAAATGCGTACAAGTTTTCCATCCTCGTCGTAGATGTACTCGACAATTTCCAATTTCTGTCCAGGATTCGATGGATCAAATGTTTCATCGATTTCTAGTTGTCTGTGCTCAACTTGGTATGGGCGAGTAGATGGTAGAGGACTGAAAATAGTTAGATAGAAAGATGTTTTAAATTGCAGAAAATTCATGAAAGTAAAATTGAAAATAATTTAAAGGAAAATCATTGCAAAAATGAACACATCTTCCTATTTTATAGGTATCAGCCATTACAAATTATTATTATTTAAAAATCCGAAACGTTGGAAAAACTAAAAATTGACAAACCTCTGGGTGCTAGCTTCAGATACAGGAACGAGTCTGCTTCTGGTGGTTGGCTGCAGCAATTTGAATGTGGGAAGCAGGGTGGGCAGAGTGGCCGCCTCGTTGTCTGAATGAGCTCTCCTCGCCCACTCACTCAATGGAATGTTAGTTGTCGTGGAATCTGCCTGCGGTTCAAGGCCATTTATCTGCAACATTTCCATTTCTATTGAAGTCTTATTATGGCAAGATCAAAACTTTATAATCCAAAACTGTTCGAGTCATTAGATCATTTGGATTTTCAGAGACAATTGATACCTTCATTCTAGGGGGCTTGATGAAAGCCGGCCGCGGAACTGGAGATCTGATTGGAACTGTGTGCGGCAGAAGGAAACCTTGCAACTCGGAATTAGAAATGTACTTCGAATTTGACAGAACTCCGCCAGCTCTGAAATAAGATGATTTCTTGAAGAAAATAGATGGCAAGCAATATAGAGCGTATTCACCTGCACTGCAAAGAAAGGTTCTTTTACAGCTCACTCAAAACGAAATTTGAAATTGCAGTGGGAATTTTATGATACTGAAGGGACTTCTATGTATATCTGATAAAAGCTCTAAAAATTCCTAATTTGAAAGTTCATACCTGAGATCGTTCCGCTTCTGATTGGTATGGATGGCTTGCATATTGGGCACGCTGAGGTCACTTCTCCCATAGCTGGGTTTTGGCGTCCACCAGAGTCCTTCAGTACTTATGTCTGCCCCAGTGCCTCCCTCCACATTGACAGTGACCATATTCCTCTCGCTGATTGCATCCTCATATTCAGTCTCGTCGAACATCGTCGTCATCTGAGTGGTCGTCCTCTGTGGCTGTGTGAATGCAGCTGCAATCCTGCCCCGAGTTGTTCGAGTCGTCGTTGCCATCGTCGTTCTTCGCATCGTTGTGCTTGGAGGGGTGCGGCGAGTGGTTGTTGTTGTAGGTCCTAAAGTGTAATTTATCTTAAAGGATATGAAGATTTTTATTTTTACAACGAAGAAAAACTTTACAAAGAACGTAAACGGTATGTAAACCATGGATCCGTTCCAAAATTACAAGAAAGTTCAATTCGAGCATGCAAATACCGAAACTCGGGTTAAAATATTGACCGTGTACTTTTTCAGAACTTGGCACTTAAATTTGGTCTTTACTTTACATTGCATCATTCTGAATGAAAAATAGTATACATTGTGGTTCGAGCTTTGACAATGTCATTATTCGCTGCAACAGCAGAGTAGAAAGTTGAAACTTTGAAACCAATTCCTGGGATCAGGGTGCACGTTCAACATTTTTTAATTTGATTTTCGGTATCAGCATGTCCGAACTGATTTACCCACCAATTTTGAGTAGGATTCGTTATTAGCACTGTTTACATTCCTTGTTAGGTAAAAATCAAGTGAGTTGAAAATTCGTAGGCTGTGCTGCTAATTTCAAAAAATAGAAAATATCATGACATTTCACCAAGTTACAAAAATAGAAAAATGCTAGGTGTAAAAATGACCCACTTCTTGTAGTAGTTGGATTAGTTCTTAACGTGGCTGTTCTCGTTGTGGCTCTCTGCGTTGTCATGGTTGTCCTGGTCGGCTGTATGGTCGCAGTCCTGATTGTCGTTCTCTGTTCGGCCCCGACCCTTGCAACAGGTGGTCGTGCAGTTGCAGGAATTCGAGTTGTTGTCGCATTCTTCTGCATTTGAGCCATTCGAGCTGCCTAAAAACATCGAATGAATAAATTGCAAATTGAAATAAATACCGTCAATTAAAAAAACCTATTTAAAATGGAGATTTTTAATATTGGAAAACAAACAAACAAATAATTTTGGAAACCCTACTCTTCCTCTCACATCGTATCGTATTCACTCACTCGTATTTTGAAAGCATTCCTCTTTGAATTATGAGAAGAGGGGAAACGGTACACTGTCAATAAATTCCAACCAAACCTAATTCTAAAGAAAGGGAAGAATACGACTCACGAAGATGGGTGGAGAATCCTCCTCGATCATCGTCATCAGCTCATCCTTGTTTGCATCTTCATTCATCTAAAAATTTCATTCATTACTTCATTTTTGAACAAATATGAATAATGCGCAGTGATTTGTTTGTTGCAAGTTTGTGCTGAACACCAGTGCATGCAATGTGCTTGATGAAAGTGATCTTGTGCTCAAGTTGAAGAAAAAATGCACTTTACAATTCCCTACGTACCATAACTTTTGGTTCATTATTTTCATCTTGAGTAATGTCCTAAATTTTTGAACAGGGCATTTATGATTGAATCTTCGAAGAGTATTTTCTATGTAATTAAAAAAATTGTTTAAATACCTCGATATTGGAAATGTCCTGAAATTCGTCAAACCCGCTATCGTCGATAGTGTCGAGGTTTGGCAACGCGTTGCTCACTGGACCCGGAGATATTTTCGTCCCAAACAATTTTGGTCTGAATATGACAATAATTGCACAAATTGCTCAAAACTTGTGATTTCTTGGAAATTGTAAAGCTTGAAAGAAGCATAGAAATTTATAAAATAAACCTAATGAAACTGTCAAGACGTCAAATTTTCAACAAACCTCCAGCTCCTTTGATTTTCCGATTGAGCATTCCTATTAGAGTTTGCTGTGTTGACTTTCTGAAATACTTGCATTAATCCATTCTTTTCTTAAGAAATTCAAAATAACCTCAGCTTCTGCCTGTAATCGCTTCAGTTTTTGCTGCCAAACGCCTTGTAATTCCTGGTATTGTGATCGAAGCTAAATTCAAATTTACAAAAAAACGTCTATTTTCAAAGGAAATCTTACACTTTTGAGTTGCTTCATGATGTCTAATTGTTCATCGATAGTTCCCTCCACAGGTGGATTGTTACTTTTGATTTCTTTTTCTGCCTGTTTCATAAATTCATCGAGCATTCGTTTTGATGCAATGTACTAAATTTTCGATGATTCTCTCAAATACAAAAATACGAACCCCTTGAATTGAATCAACAGGTCTGCTTGGTTGCGGTGCAGCTACGTTCGCATGAGGTTTGGCAGAAATGTCAGGCATATTTCCGTCTCAAAACATCACATTTTGATTTTGTGGATGAATTTTTTTCAAAATTTAAGTTGATCTTCATTGTTATTGGTTACAAAACAGTTTACTTTGAAAATTCCAACATGATTTCGTCTTTGATTGCATGATTATTATAGAAGACGATAAATTCTAGTTGACGAATATTATTCCTTTCTATTTTTAGACTTTTCTTCTCGCAAATTCATAAATTCACTTTATGAAATATTTCAAAGATTCCAGAACGATGATGCCAAATAGTGAAGACGGTGAAAAGCGAGAGAGAGAAAGGGGCAAAAGTGAGAGTCGAAGAAAAAAAGAGAAACAATTCGAAGGGTGAATGGAGTAGATGAATATCTCTGCAGGAGAAGCGGCCAAAATCGAGAAACAGGCAGATTTAGCATCGATATGCTTGAGAAGGGGCTAATGAAGAAGATTAGGCAGATTTAGACAGGAATTCTTTACGTCAACATTCTGAGCAGAATACAACGTAACAATACACTATTTTGCGAAAATATGTTTTGTCATTCAGAATTCTAGGGGCTTTAAATTTCGAATCGCAACTATTTCAGCGATTAGAAGAAAGTCACGAATTTTCAGAAATACTATCCTCACAATTTTACAAGAATGATCAAAATGCTGAAATGATGCCAAGCTTGCTAGAATTAAAGAAAATCGCGAATTTAAATAAAAGAAATATTTCGAAGAAAAGTTACAAAAACGAATAAATTCGATTTTCATAACTCACAAAAAAGGTTAAAAAGTACCTGTGATAACGTGGAAATTGTTGGGGTTATTGTTCGTGAAGACCGTACGAAAATTATTTGGTTGTTGATAGTTCGGTCTGGGCTGAAATATGAGAGAAAAGAGATAAGCTGGCCGAATGAAAAGTTAACTTACACTTCCAGAAGCTTTGAAGATAGGAGCAACAGCGACAGTCTGCATTGGTTCCAAGGCCTCGTCCAACTCATTGCCTCCCTCTGTGGTCCGAGCTCCGAGCAGGGCGTCACTCGCATGCAGACTAAAACATAGTGCTGAAAGGATTCTTAGTAAAATAAGGGTAGCTTTGGAATGACAGTGCACAAAGTAAGCTGTTCTACAATATGATGACATGATTTTAGTAAAAGTGTTTTCATGTTTTCTATAGAAGCGTGCTATTATTATTTGATAGAAATCGCAACGCCATATTGCCCTTGCCAGAAACAATTCAGTTCATTGAGAAGTATTTAGCTAATTTCTGACTTTGAAAATCTTCCTAAAATCGAGACAAAATACAGTGACCATTTTTATTCCTATCATTGATAAAAGCATACAATTTGTATGGCACATTTGAAAATTTACTTACTTATGAGTAGAAGAAACGACATCCGAAAGTCGAGTTGCCGTTACCCAATCCAATGCTGACTGGTGTCGTTGTCGAGGCAGATGGCAGATGATATGTTCCTGAATGCAAATCCGATTACTGCATAGCTGCATATAAAGTCCGGAAGTTTGTCGAAATGTCAAGGGTTAATGAGTAATGAATGAGTTAAAAAGGGAAGTGGAAGAGTATCAACGTCAAATGAATGGCTAATTGAATGATTGAATGAATAGTTTGAATGCCTGGTTACACTAGTCATCATCTAGGCATATTCCACCATTCCTTCCTCGAGACTACTCCAGAGGTCGTCTTCCCATTCCCCTTCCTCAAATCCACTCCTTCTCCCCTCTCGCTTTGTCTGTTTCCCTCCATTTTTTCCCCGCCGCTGCTTCTCACCTCTCCCAAAATTCCCGTTGCTTATCGCAATTTTTTGCAGAGGAAAGTGAGGCGAATCGAGGTAAATCCACCGAAGGAAAGAAAACAGAAACTAGCGATGAAAACAGGAAGAACTGGATTTATGAAATACAAAAGGGACAACGAGAATTTATGGGTAATGAATGGAGATGCAGGTGGCCGGGTGGCAGAAAGCAGGCAAAAAGCACAAAGATTGGATGACAGACAATGCGGCTGTTTGTAAATTCCATCAGATATTTTAATGCATTTTAGCCAATGGAAGAAATTTATACAGGGATGAAGATGCGGAGTCCGGCAAAATAGAAAGAAGCTGAAAAACACACGAAGTAGAGAACATTGCGAAGGGGATGAAGAGGATTGAGTAAAATCCAAGTGACAGGTAACTCGAAAGAAGAATAGAGATGATCTTCCTCAATCGGTATGCTCAAAAGGAAATGATGAATTACAAAACTGACCGACCATGAGAAATAAAAGAAGGTGTATGTACTTTGTACTGCTCGGGAATTCAGACAATGAATGACGGCAAGTTTCAAGGAGAATCGAAGGTCAAAATTATTAAATTGTCAGGGAATGATTTACTAAGTAGGTGAGAAATTCAGAGCGCAAAGAGAAGGTTTAGAAAATAATAATAACGATGCGAAATGGTTTATTGTAATCCGATTTAAAAAAAAAAGTCCGCGACAAATGATTTTGAGTAATTCGCGGTTTGTAGTCAAAGTTGATAAAGAATGGATGAGTAGCTTGGTAATAAACGGTACTAGTTAGAGACGAAGGAGAACGGTGAAGAACGATTGGGAGGGCGACAAGATTCGCACAGCTGAGGGAGGGAAAACAGGCTGGAGGCAGACCGGAGGGAGAACGAGATCCCAAAAGGCCTGCTAAATTTCACTCGAATTTTGGGAAAATGCAAAAAAGCAACGAGACACTTGGGTCAAAGTCGAACGGCTAAGTGAGGGAAGAAGCGCTCTGAGATGAGTATCGACAGCTATGGCTGCGATAGTGTTTCTTCAGGGGAATGGCAAAAAATGATGAAAATCCGAATAGATTTCAGGATTCCCTTGGATCTAAAAAATTCGAAGAAAAACACGATATTGTCCATTGTAAAAAAAACTTGACAGTCGCAGTGCCCTTCGCACAAGGGGGCGGTGCGAACAGCACGCTTCCCGCTCGCGTCGCGGCATGCACTGAGTTTCATTATTCAAACTGGATTTCCACTTTCATTTATTTTTTTCAACGTTTTCATCCGTGATTTTTATAATTATTCGGTAATTATCGATAATTACTTTTAGGTGATTCAATGAACAGCCACTTTTCACTTATTTTTCTCGTATTTTGCAGTGATTTTTTTAATAGATTTTTGAATTTCTTCAAAATTGTGATAATTATCGATAATTAGAACATAATTATAGATACAGGTTTTAGTTGTTTATTTCGTGTTTTTCCGTGACTTTTTATCGTTTTTCTCGATAAAATGATTTCTTGAGTATAATTTCTCAGCAAAATTCTGTAATTATATCTTAATTATCTGCTAATTATCGATAATTACCGAATACTTATAAAAATCACGGATGAAAACGTTGAAAAAAATAAATGAAAGTGGAAATCCAGTTTGAATAATGAATTCGCAATGCATGCCGCGACGCGAGCGGGAAGCATGCTGTTCGCACCGCCCCCTTGTGCGAAGAGCACTGCGACTGTCAAGTTTTTTTACAATGGACAATAGTCCAAAGGAAAAATTTCGCCGTCTGTGCCTGTGGCTTTTCAAAATTCCTCTTCTTCATTTAACTGCGTAAAGAGCATGCACATCAGAAATGCATAATGTCTGCTCGATTTTAAATTTCTTTTTCGATTTAAAAAATTATCATTTCTTTATTTTAGAAGAAGATGCCAACATATTCGATCGAAGACGATTTCGAAGACTCGACAGGCAGGGAATTCTTCAAGAAATGGCTCTTCCCCTCCATGAAGACGTTCAGGAAGAAACGGTACCTTTTTCAATTACATTCTCTTTATTTTTTCCTCCTCAAAAATTCTTGTTCACTACGCGATTGATGGAATGTATCAGGTGAAAAATAAAATGTGGACAGGAGTGTTCTATAAAAGCTAAATTTGAAGCAACCAGCATATTTTTTAAGAAAATGTTTGAATTCAGCACCGCTAAATCGCACAAAGAGACGATTCTGCTGGGCAGACAAATCAAGAAGCGAACAGAGGAGGTGATGAGTGAAGTGGGCAGGAAATTCGACGAGAAGAAGAGGAAACACATGACGCTCCTCGAGGCTAAACTCAGTCAGACTGTTGGTTTTTTTTTCGGAAAAATGATTCATAAGAAAAATCTTTATGTTTACTCATTTAGAGAATTTTTTAAAAAATCGAACTGTAATTAATCTTACTACGAAATTCTGAATTTTCAATCTTCAATTCAATTTCATAGCTCTCGATATTTCGTTCCGTTGCAAACATTTCTTTAAAATCTTCAGAATTTTCGTTCTTAACGACTATTTATTTGAAGGGAATCAATTTTAGGCTGTCCCTGAATTGCCGAAGAGATCAGTCGATTATGAGGCCTACAGAAGGAAGTGGGAATTGGAAGGTCGTTTTAAAAGAATGAATGAAATGCAAGAATGTCGAATTTCAGCAGAAAATCCATCAGCCTCTGCCTCAATCATCGTTGAAGGAATCGTAACTTCTTCTGATGAAGGACAAAAGTATGCTATTTCTTTTCCAAAAACATAAAGGTTCCTTTCAGAACAACGAAGACAGTAACTGTGCCACTTTCCAACAAAACGAATGTGTTGCAGTCGACAAGGACAGAGCCTCCCAAGCAGAGTTCCATCGTCGAACAGGCGTAAGTCGAATGCAAATTTTGAGATTTAATTTAAAAAATATTTTCGACAAGTCTACTATCCGGAAAATGAAATTGAACTGTGCTGTGTTGTTTTGAATGAAAGATGCCATTCAATTTAGATAATTAGATTAGAATTTTCCGAAAAAAATAGATTTAAGCCACTTTCCCCTAAAAGAACTGAACTATTGAGAAAGAATAAAAAATCTGTCTAGGCAAGAATTTTTCCTTTGCGAAACATGAAATTTCAGTGTCCTTCCACAATTCTCATTCATATCTTCGACTCCAGCAGCTTCTTCTACTTCTGCAACATTCCAAGCGTCAACACTAGCTTCCATTCAGAAACAGCCAGCAGCACCTGCCAAGTGAGGATATTTTTCGCAAGAAATGCTCACTTTACTCTCCATTGTCTCCGAAATGAACCTTTGCAAAGAGAGGGGGCAAAGGATACTCACGAGCCTTACCATTTGCCTGCTCGCTTTTGCTCTTCCTCTGTCCCCTCTTACTTCCCTCTAGTTTCGATGCGTGCGTCTCGCAGGTTATAGACATAGAGTATATTTTATCCGTTCAGAACTCAAGAATTCACATTCGGAGGCTCGGTTCCATTTTCTCCGATATCCGCGTTTGGCGGCACGAAGGATCTGAATCTGGAGAAATACGATGGAGCACGACCCAGTTTTGCTGGCCAATTGGTCACTTCCACTCCTGTCAAACCCTCCATGTAGGTTAACGATTTATTTATTTCAATTTTTAGATGGATAAAAATATCAATTTCGGAAGATTAGGAATCATTTCAATTGATTCTACCGATATCTGGTCATTTTTCCTTCTAAGTACCTGTGGGTAGTTCTCTTTGGATGAAAACTGACTATTTTCGTTCAATTTTAATTTCAATCTTCATTTCATCAAGGTTGATTTCAGAGTGAGCGTGAAACCGCAACTATCGACTGTGCTTGAAGCGTCTTCTGCATCGTCTTCGACAAACGACCTCGAATCACAGAACGAGGCGAAGGAAACGAAAGATGTCAAAGTATCTCAACCAGAAAAGAAAGAGGTTGAAGATCTTTTTGTATGAAAGGAATGAATTTCTCTTATAGTCAACGAACACGACCACGACCAATATGTGCAACTTTTACCCTGTCGAGTTGGAGTACTTAGATGACACGGAACTGATTCGGGAAAGACTCGAGAAACCTGAAGCTGTAGGTTATTTTAGAACAAGCATTCTGGGAAGTTTAAATTCGTGATATATTTCTGAAAGTTTATGCAATCCTGTTACGGCAACTGCTTTGACCATAAGATTACCTTTATCCTACATGCTATCTCTCCTTTCTCGCTTTTCTCTTCAGAACAATAGCACTGAAAGCCACACTCTGAAAATGCATCTCGAAACGAGAATTCTGGCACCTTTTCTTTTTATTTCTTTCAACAAATGTAAAATCTTTCAGTTTCCACTACGATCCTACTTGACGCGATCTCTTCGGGACAAAATCGGAGTTGCAGCGAAGCGGACAGCGACAACAGAGGAAATCACTCAAATCTCCCAGTTCCTGCTCGCTCTCATCACTGGCAAGCCTGTTGTCGGGTAGGTTATTTGTTAATTTCCAACTAAATCCTTAAAATATCACAAAGCTGAGAGAATGTTAAAGTATTCCAAATGATGGCAGTTTTTGTCCTTTTCCACTCTTCTGCCATTTTTTTAAAAATGCAAAGAAAGTATTAGCGGTTTTTAGAGACGTGTGATTTATTTCCTTTTATCTTTTGAAAACTTGAAGAATATTATCTTCAAGAGCGAGACAGTGACTAAAAATAAGAGTGAAAAGGAACGAAAAAAATGAGAGCCAGATGCAGGTTTGTGTGAAAATCGAGATAACTGCATTTCAGATTCAACAAGGAGCAAGTGCTGGAATTGACTGTCGAGGACGAGCGTCGCTACGCGGCTCATTTGATCGTCAAGGAATACCTCGTGAGTCATTTCTATTTTTCACTAAAATGAGCTGATGGTAGGCAGTTGGATGATTTACTTGGAATTTTGATTGATGTGTTGCATCGCCTGTCGAAAGTGAGTAATGAAGGAGGAAAATTCATAGATGCCAAGCTTGATTCCATATTTCTATCTCAAATTCTAATATCTGTCAATTCCAGTCAACGGTCACTCGCGACTCCTCTCTCATCGACACTTCAGCCTCGATTCTGTCGCGAATCTGTCTGCAAAATGCCGAGTTCGAGAAGTTTCTGCTCGGTCGTCTGCTCAATTCGTCCATTCTCCTGCGATACGACGAGAGTGAATGGTAGGCGAAAGACATGATTTTTCGATGAAAAAAAAACTTCTATTCTGAGTAGAATTTCATAGATTCAGAATCCTGAAACATCTCTTATAATAGGCCGTAGGTGTTTGTAGAGACGACGGACTTTTTACCGTTCTGTTACCACCCCTACGACCTTTTCAAACCTGCGGTCGATTATAAAAGCCCCTGAAACGAAGTGTTCAAAAATTCTCTTGTTTCAGTGAGAAATTAGCGACTTCGCTGTGTTCGATGTCTTCAGCAGAGGAGAGGACTCTGAAAGTCGCCAAGGAGAAGGCAACTGCTTCTCTTTTCGTGCAACTGCATATCAAATGTAGGAATTTTCTTGATTTCTTTGTGGCAATTACTATATGACAAGATGACGAGATCTATAGTTAGAGATAGGGGGAGGAAGGAAAGTAGAGCGTAATAGTATGCGGAAAAGATAGTGTCTCGTCATCACGTCACCTCATCAAATAGCAGTTGCCATTTCTTGTTAATTTTCTGTCCTTCAGGTTCCTTTTCTGCCCCTTCCACCTTCCAAATCGGCAATTTGTGGCGTTTCGCGGCCTTTCTCGTCAATTCCTCTGCTCGAATTCTCGCATCCTCCATTTTGCTGACAGTCATATTGGAGGTATGCGGATTTTACATTTTTATTATCATCTTTAGAGAGCGCAAGTAGTTTCTCAAATTTGATGTCGGTGGAATTCGAAGCTAGAAAAATATTGCGGGACCCTTCAAATACTCAAATCAAAAAGAAAGTTCCGATTTGGACCGATCTAAACCGCCTAATTAACTCGATAATTGCCCTTTCAAATGTCTCTGATAATTCGTCTACGGAAAAATTGCAATTTCTGCACATTAAAATTTGAGCATTTGCGTTCTCCAATCATCCTCATAGAATTTGTATGTTCCTGTAAGAAGTGAAACATAAAAATACTGCGAACTGAAATCTATCAGGGTGAATATGCAATTTCCGTTCGAAATGTTATTTCTTTTTATTCATTCACCTGTCATGTTACTTTTGATGGAAACAATAGAAAAGCATTGAAACGTATTGCTTCGAAATGATTTTTCCTAGCAATTTTCTCATTGCAGAATGCCAACTCTCTAATGTCTAAGCACTATCAGCGTCAATGGGCAAAAGTGCTTCGCCTCATCAAGGACTCCTTCGTGCCCTCACTCGAACAATCACTTAGAACTTCGGAACTTCGCAGAAAAGTAGTCGAAAATTGTCATTTCCTTGAAAAAAAAAGAACTTTCAGGTGGACGAAGCAGCGTACATTTCAGTTCTCAACACAGTGCTCGATAAAATCGTCTAAACTAACAGTCTAAATGAAAAGATATTCGGGTAGTATTTGATTTTTTGTATGAATTTAAAATTTGAAGTGAATGAAAATTCTTATTCCCTCAACTCTAATTTTCAAAACAGGTTGCATGAAGCGAAAAATCGCTCATTTCTATTGCACTGTTCGCACTGGCACGCTAAAAATATCACTATCTCTTTTCACACGGAATCAAAAGAAAAGTATAAAAACAGCAGTTGTGAATGAACTGATTCTCGTATAAAAGGGAGAAGCTGAGTTTGTTGGATAGCAAAACTCGACGATGAATTTCGCTTTGATATTTGTTCTGGTTGTTGTTGTCATTTCGACGGCATTTTTTCTTGAAGTCGAGGCAGGAGAAAGTGAGTTACTGTAACCCTCATTGAGAAATTCGTCTGAATTCCTTCAGCTGACATCTTCAGAGCAAAAGGAGAAAAGCATTCTGTGAGTTATTAATTTATTAGTCTTCTTTAGTTAATTATAAAAAAAAATTGCAGAAAAATCCAGAATACCACGGTGAAGATCACTCAACTTTGAAGGAAAAAAATTCATAAATGGATTTAGGCCGTCGCAAGCGATCAGAGTATTATGAGTCCCTTAAATCTAAAAGTGAGGTTACAATTTTATAAGGAACAAATCGATCGACTATTTGAGAATCCTACTACTCCCCTCCCAAATACGGTCACTGAGGGTAATTTAATTTATTTCAGTGTTCGGATCCATGAACGAGGGGAAGCGCTCAGTGTGAGCTCCCCCTCCTAAACTTGAGAGTTCACACTAAGAGCAGTGGGAGCGCTCCCACTCGTTCGTGGATCTGGGCAGATTTCTGAATCTAGATGTGCATGAATTTTCAGAAACATCAACCAACTCTAACGTTTCATCAAACAGCACCAGTCCTTCCACTCGAAATATGATCGAAAACACTAAATTTCGCAAAACTTTTGCCTCTGCTCATTTCATTTATTACGTTTTCGGAAATGCCTAGTCTGGATTCAATAAATTTTTAGATCATCAAAAATACTTTGAAAAAAATGAAGGAAAAGGTGAATTTTTCCAAGTCAACAAAGATGAAATTAGCATCCATTGTGGAGATTCTGAATAAGATAAACTTCACAAAGAATTATTCGATCCCATTGCTCCCCTGGACATAGCGAGGAATGACAGAACCAGTAGCAGGCCAAGTGGAAAGCCAAGTATCAGAGCCAGTTGCAGTGTCAGGACAATCACAGCCAGAGTCACTCACATCTAGTGAACAACGCGCCAAATCATTCATAAAACAGCTGAGGGATGCCGAACAAGCAGGTAGAAACAGCAACACAATGGCAGTTTACATTTGACAGAGGGGACGATCGCTGCGTACAAAAGTGTACCTTGCAAAAATACTCTTATTCATTGCATTTAGTAACCAATTTCTTAGATTTTATACTACTTTCATAGCCTAATCTTATGGCATTATCTCATCTTTCTAATATTCAGCTTGATATTCTCTTTAATTGTCTAAATATTGAATATTTGAGATTGGCTAGGTAGGTTATAGATATGTAGTTTTGTGAAAATAGTAACAGAATTGTATAAGATAAGGATAATGACAGGATTTAGTCTCGAGAGAGGTAGAGGACTAGGTAAGGGTAAGGTGTATAAGATATTAATTTATCTTACGTGAATTAATTCGCATTTCACTCAAAACTCACATGCTTCCAGGAAGAATCAAATATTGGACTTCATTCTGACAATGTCCGGCTATCATTTTGTGCTCAAAGACATAACCCGGGCAGAGTATCTTTTTGCCTAATGAATAGTTTTTTTCTTTCCAAGAAAAATATTTCTTCACTACGTATTCCATCAAATGATAATTGCCAACCATAACTGTTTCATGTTCGTTAGAGGTGAGAGAAGCCTGGTTTGAAAACAATCTAAGTTTAAGTTCATGCAAACTACATGCTGCAAATGATTGTGTCCATCAGATCATCATGATGCATGCAAACATTTAAAAATCATGTATTGCACAAAAATCCAATGAAGATGAGCTAATCTGCCCATGTTCAGGTCTAATATTGGTGGAGAAGACTCGGAAACGAGCCAAGCAGAAGCTGAAAGCGGCACAGATCGAGGCGAACAAGGAAATCGAGGAGTTCAGGAAGAAGAAACGGACAGAACTCGAACAGAAAATAGCTGCAAAGGAAGAGGACAGGAAAAGAGAAGACGAGGACATTGGGGCCAGAGTCGAAGGGGAACTGCAGCAGATCGCCCGCAGGGTACAAATCACTAAGAAGCACGTGAGTTGGAAAGTTATTCGTAGTCAGGTATGTTGCTGATTCACTTCAATTTGAAGTTCAGCTTTGAAAATTTGACGGTAGAAGAGGGAAATTGAAGAGACAATCTTTTGTTATCTCGCATATCTCTAATAATGAGTCTTCATGAAAATAAGGAAATGGAAGATGTTTATAGCGATGCCAGTTTTTAATTTTTATTTGTCTGAAAGATATTGTTAACAAGAAACTGATTTTCAATTTCTGAATGACTTAACGTAGTGATTGCAGGTGATCGATTTGCTAGAAGTGCTGATAACGAATCTGCATCCGCAATTGCACCACAACCTAACCAGTCGAAAGATCCTGTCAAACAGCCAAACCAAAAGCTTCGTTCCTGCAGATCCGCACCTCTGTGACGAAGTAAGGTTGTTGAGTTTTAAAGCATTTATTAAAAAATCTTATCATAACGAAATGACAAATGAAACATCGAATATGTCTTTTTTCTGTTAATTATTCAATTAGAAACGAAGATTTTTGCAAGGAATGACATACATGAATTCTGAATCTAGAAGGTAAAAATCATATTTTATTAATTTGGATATCTTGCAATGTTGTCAACTGAAAAAGAACTTGTGTAAGAAGGAAACGTTTACCTAAACTCTGGAAACCCGCTTGATCCAAATTGCAATTTAAAAATATTAGGAGTTTTCAACTATATTGAAATGTTTTCTTTAGAAAATGATATATGTCTGTTTTTGCAGTATGTTTGGATGCTACTGGCGAAATGCACGCATCTGGCAGAGAAGTCGTTTTTGGAAGGAGAGCACAAGGAATCGATTCATAACTTCGTAATCACATAGAAGCAAGACAAGGACAGGGAGAAGGAGAAGGGACAGAACAAGTCAATAGAGGGCGAGAGTCTAGAGGATCCCATCAGACTATAGGATAACACAGTCAGAATATACTCTCATCTCTTCAGAGTCTCCAAATCTTCAAATATGCACATTTGTGAATAAAAATTCGTTTACATCCTACTAAAATACTATCCAGCACAACACAGATAATACCGTAGCTTGATTCGTAATGCAGCATTAAATGAGATTACAATTCTGAAAATCAGGAGAAAAAGGATCAAGTGTCGAAAATGGATGATGAAAACTTGTTGTCTCAAATTCTCTCGCAATTGCACTGTATTTCGCAACTAATCACTATGCGAAAATTGCCATTCCCGATTTTCGTCTTCAAATCATTCTTTTCGTTTGTTCTCGCCACGGGGTTGATTTTCCGAATTTCTCCGAGGAATTTTGCAAGTGTCGATTTTTTATTGGTGATTTGAAAAATTCACTTGGAATTTTTGAAAACGGAGCTTCTAAATTTACGAGCAGCGTTGATGAATTTTACATTTTGAAAAATCAAGATGCTTCTCACAAAATTCCCAAATTGCTAATTTCAAAATCTGCTCTAAACTTTTATAATTTTTGAATAGTAGTCGAAAACTCGTCTCTTTTTGCATTTTTCCTTCCTGTTCCTTCTGTTTTCTTCTTTTCCTCTCCCATTCCCTTCCTTCTCTCTTTTTGGCGCGAAACACGTCCAATTTGAAGTTTCGATTTCTTTCCATCGAAATTTCGTGATTAGTTCTTTTCTGAAACTCGGAAACCCTTTATTTTCAGCACTGTTCCCGAAAATGGAGGACATTTTGGAGGGATGCCTCGGCAAGTTCCGTGGGGTGACGGCTCCGTTCGACCAACAAGCTGCCGACAGATTCTTCGAGGAATTCAAGAGTAGATAAATCCTAATTCCTGCCCATTCACGATATTTCCTCTGCTGCAAACTCGTTGTATTGAAACGAAAATGCTAAATTTCCAGAAATACAAATGTTTCCTATCAAAAATAAAAATGCAATTGCAGAGAAGAGCACGGCCTCGGAATCGACTGCTGGTGGCGATCTGATAGGCTATGACGATTCAGGCAGAGGGCAGGGAGAGCACAAGGAGAACGAGCCGGAACAGAATGCACTGAATGGGCAAGCTGGAATGCAGCAGATGCAGGAACAGGAACAGCCCATGCTCAGCACTGCACTCAACTCGCAAGCTGCTGTTCTGGGTAAATCCAACAATAACTCGAGAAGACTCGTCAGCCCGTTCCCAACCGTCGCGAACAGAGACTTTTCAAACTCAATTCGCAGAAAAGAGTGTATCGTATCGAGAGAGAGGAAAAGAGCATGTCGTTTTTCTCTCGAAACGATATGCTATTTTTCTGCGAATTGAGCTTGAGAAGTCTGTTCAAGATAAAGAGAAATTGCAGAGTACGCGAGTGGCCTGGCGATGTTCGGCGCGTCTCGTCAACAGACGCGTCGCTCACAGCTTCGCAGGTCGCAGGTCCACGAAGGCGGCAACAACTCGGCGAATGCCCCCAAGACGTGAGGCATTTCATTCAACTTTCTTAGATTCGCATCAGTTTATAGCCTTCTAATGAATTCATATGTCTGATGTCAAATTTCAACTTTCTCATCAAAATTCTAATATCTAAAGAAATGTCTCAGGATTAGACAAAATTGAAGATGCAAACCTTAAAAAGAAGACAACTGAAAAAAAAACTAAATAGAGTAGATTATGAAATGTTTTAGTGCCAACTCGACTGTGCCTGCGTCTTTTGGCCCGATGACTCGTTCTCGCAGCAAGGAGATCCAGCAGCAAAAGGAACAGATGCTGGCTACGAGCAGGGCCAGGATTTCTGCGTCCGGAATGACCCGAGGCAATGGAATAACGGAAGGCGGCAGTCGGTCGCTGATTACAAGCACTCCCGCGAGGCACAACCAAACTGCGCCGCAACAGACCAATCAGTCCAATGGATCTCTCACGGTAGGAAGAAAAGTGAGAAGGGGAAAGCAGTGAAAATGAAATGTCGTTATGTTCAATCAGATCAGAACGATACAGTATTAGGAAAAAGATGAAAAATGAAAAGTCGCAATGTATTTAAAAAAAAACAAGTCTGAAAGATCATATGCTATTCCTTCAAAAAGTCGAACTTTTCTGAACCTGGAAATTCTAAGACGAAATGATTTGAATACTTGCAGGGCGTCAACTCGATGTTCCGTCGCATGCGCATTTCGGGCTCGGGATCCGCGACGGGCAGCAGTGCCTCTGTGCGCAACCCTGCAGTCGTCAAGCGTCCCTCCATCGATAGACCCAGTCCTGCAAATGGTAGCTCAAATCAGCAGCAGCAGCGGAACGGGAATGACAAGAGCACTGCAGCCCTCGACAACGTAGACATCCCTACTAAGTCGCAGTTCTTCAGGGATGCACATAATCGTAAGTAAAAATGGGGAATGGGGACATCTATGAATATGAATGGTTGAAGAAATTTTCAAAGTGAATCATAAAATTCAACAGTCTTGCATTTTCTTTCACACACAACCAATGAATGGGCATGGAGAATAGAATTCTCAGAGAACAAGTTGTGTATTCTTCTTTCAAGTTTCGAAAATTGCAAGATATCTTTCTTTTTTCAAAGATTAAAATAGTCGAATTTGCAGGCGATCAGTCCCTGGGTCGCAAAGGGGATCATTCGCGCGAGCGCACGCCTGCAGCCTCGTCTGCGGCGCGTCGCGCAATTCCGCCTGCGCCTTCCGTGCGCGCTCCCATTCAGCAGAACAGACAGGTGCCTGCTCCGACTGCCTCTGCCAGGACCACGCGGCTCCGCTCATCCTCTCTGCCACGCGACAACGCAACCAACGTCAGTGCGGCAACTACTGCTCGTCCTGTGCCGGTAAAACTATCGCTCTCACAGCCTTATCCTTTGAAGAATATTAGGGAAAGCTGAAACGGTTTGACACCGAAAGAAGAAACTTTTTCTTTGCATAACCACCATTAAGCTAAATACGACGCTATCAAGGGCGAAACCCTGTAAAGTCGTGTCCTGAAGTTTATCTAGAAAAATTAAAACATAAATTTTTAGAAGAGTTGAAATATTCATAATGTTTGTACTGCAAGGTTCCATGAATATTTCGGAAAAGGAATATTCATAAATTAGAGATTTTTGAAAAAACGAATAAAAATCGGAAGATTCAAGAAGAAAATGACAGAATTCTTTGAAATTGTATTGGGAATTAGGGAAAAACGAAAAGAAGATATTTTTCCAGCCAGCCCGCTCTATTCGTGGAATTCCACCAGCGCGTTCCGTGAATAGCAACCAAGCGGCGCCTCATCCCTCGACCCGTGCTCCTGTCCGCATCCAGGCCGCTCAGTCCAATCAGGCAGCCTCTTCAACCAATGCTGAGATCCGTCCTCGCTCCAACTCCGTCACTCGCCCTGCAGCTGCCGCCACTCAGCAACACAACAACCGACAGGTCAATCCGCAGAGGGTAGGATAAATAAAGAATAAACTAGCCACGAAAGCATTGTGAACCAGGCCTTTTTTTATAAAGCTTTGGATGAGAAATATTTGATTTTCACGAATTATTATCACTTTCTTCATTTTTAACGGGAAACAATTGATGGGGGGAAGTATTTTTAGAATATTTCTCTCTTGCAAACAAATATATGAATTTGCAGGGCTCGCTGCCTCACTCGATTCGCCGCGTGCCGACGACGACCCGTCCATCTCAGAATCAACCTGGCACCCCTGCGGCAAACAAGGCAGGCAACCAACAGAATGGAGGACAGACACAGGGAGGAGAGGGCAGAGCCCTGCAGAAAAGGGAGAACGTCTTCGAGAGACTCTACAAGTCCGCTACGCCCAAGAGAACTGCAGAGGAGAGACAGCCACGTCCTGCTGTCAGGTCTAGATTTGTCTTTTTATAGAAAACATTCGTTAGAATTTTTAGTAATTTGGTTGAAATTGAGACTTGATCAAGATAATTTAAAGATCTCTTTAAGAAAAATCATAGTGCTTCAGGATATTGTTTCGGTCAAATTAAGTGAAGGTTCGTGTGTTAAAAAAAAAATAGCGAGAAAAGGCGAGAGACAGGAAATCGTGTACCACTCCTCCATTGTCCTCTGCTGACTCTTTCTCCGTGCTCTAGCCTCCCTCTTTGTGCATAGTTCATACGCGCATTTCTCGCAAGGCGCTCTTTAACGCATTAAATTGCAGAGCTCCCTTGCCGCTGCGTCGCCCCCCTTCGTTGGATCGTCTCCAAGCCCACGCTACAGCCACTGACGACGATCTCTCCGAACCGGCTCCAATCCACGACATTCCCACCGCCACACTGGAACCCACCACCAACTGAGCGGAGCGGAGTCAGGCAAACCCCCCTTCCTTCCCCTCGCATTAACTCCCTTGAAATGTCACTCATTCGGTAGAACAGTTTTTAGCTCTAAAATGTGCAAAATTATGATTTCTTCTTCAGTTTTCATCCCTGTTTTTCATTCATTTTCCTGTTGAATTGAATTTGATTTGCCCCGATTTCGGGCTGTTCACTTTCTGATTGAAGATTAATTGATTTGATGAGGTAAAGAGGTATTTATCATTTTAGTATGGGGCTGCGAGTATTTTTTCATAAATTTTGAGAATATTTCTTCTTGATTCTTTCGATTTTTAGAAAGAATATTTGCACCCTCATTTTGTAGTCATTCACTAATTCACTCGATTGCATTCTCCGAGTATCTATCTCCTTTCCTCTTTTTTATCATTTGTCATTTATCGTCTCATTTGGGATTTGGTTGTCTATATCCAATCAGCTATTCATCATCCCTGGAATAAATATGTTTTATCAAGCTTACTGATTTTGACGACATTTTGAGTTGAATTGTTGCTTCTAACTGCATTGAGTGCTTTTTTCGTCTTTTTACAACATTAAAGCGCATTTTGAAAGTTAACAAGGTTGCTGAATGAAGATGCTGAAGTTATGGATTGGGCGTGAGCATTGTGAGTTTGCTAATTTTTTATGATAAGCCTGAAAATAATTATATTCTCGATAAAGTTCAAATAATTGGGTTCCCCAAGTGGATATGTCAATTCTCATTCTTAGATAAATTTTTGCACATAAAAAGATGATCTGGGTTGTAAATAAGATTTCTGTGAAGGAAAAATGAAAAAAAGAATCCTTGATCGAAAAAATTCATCACTCAAAATAAGCATTTTCAAACGAAATATTGCTTGTACACACGGTTGTACGGGCACATTTTATGCTGATATTTTGCACAGCACCATTTCGTCAGGTTTATCATCGAACTAGATAGTGCTATTTGAGACACATTATTTTTTAGGGTATTTTCCTAAATTCCCTTTTCAAGCTACCACGCTTCTACCAAAAACACATTTTGGCACGAGAGCAGAGATGAGCTTGGGGACTCGGCAAATAATACTTCAATTTCACAATATTCCTGTTTCCAAATACTTTATGCGAGTACTTAAATCATATCAGACGAAAAACGAAGACATGTACCATCAATCCGTTCGTTTCCAAACTAGCAAAACGAATGAGTATAAATCACAAGGCACCAAGACTAAAATAATAAAGCAGCAGGTAAAACAAATGAAGAAGGGGTTAAATTTGACAGAAAACGGGAAATGACAATGCACGAAGCATTTGAAAAGGCAAAGGGTAGACAATACCAAATAAGTGACGAACTACAGGAAAACTAACCTAAAATGGAATAAAAATAAGTGAAAAAGAGTGAAAATGCAACATTGAGACTACAAGATTCGAGTCTGATGACTCGTACCCTCTCCTAATAAACAAGGGTTAAACATGACAGCTTAAGAATTCTGATAAAACTTGACTATGAAAGTCGGTTAAGTGTAGGTTAATTGCAAGAGTTTGGAGTAAAATAAGAGGAAAGAGGGAATTTCACTAGCACAACAAAATAACTTAGATTACAAGAAGAATGCAGAATATCAGACTTGCTCCTGTCTGCTAGTGCGAGTTTCCTCCTTTTTCTTGTCCATTTCCATTCTGTTCATTTATTTCAGGCAGTGCATCCAACACGTTCTGCATGACGAATGTCTCCTCGCCCTGTTCAGTCTTCTCCACGGGCGAAATTGTCGCTTCGGCGGCTGCCGAAAGAGTCGACTCGGCTCGGGACGATTCTGCAAGAATTTCATATTCTACAAAATGATTTCGTTAGACGTGAGAACATTCTAGAAAGATTCCAGTATAAAATCGGAAAAATGGTAATCCAACCTTTCATCAACAACAATTTTCGTAAAAAAAAACAACTCACTCCCATTCTCCATGGTGGTGTTTCCATCACCACTTCCCATGTGGATTCCCTCGTCCGTGGATGCAGAAGACTTGGCAGAGGAAGGCCTCGTACCGATCGGACCGAATTGAGATGCCGAGGAGAGGAAGACATCAGAAGAGGAATGGAAGTGGGAAGGGGAGAAGGGAAGAGGCTGCAGGGTGGAATCCAGGCCATTGGAGTCGAAGCAGGTGGACTCAGAGCCTGAGACAGAGGGAGTGGTGAGAGAAGGGGCGAAGGACAAGGGCAACTGCAGGTTCGAGAAGATGGACGACGTGCTGCTCGAGTTGGAAGGCTGAAAGGAAGAGATGAATTGAGCTGATATCGGTAGCGAGAATAAGAATAAAGTTTGAACAAAATCTGGAAGCGTTTATCAAATGGTGAAGTTTTTCTTTTAAAGTGACTATCATTTAGCAAAAAGTCGCCTCGTAAAATGAGCCACGCAACTCATCAATTCATCATAAATGTTTTCTTCTTGCGTATTCACATTTCTGCTATACTTCATTCATTCCATGTCTTATCTTTTCCTAGGTTCATAAAGTTAACCTGCATGCGTTCCATCTGAATGCCCATGCTGCCGTAGATGTTGGCTGGAAGCTGGTTGCCTGAGGATAGAGCAGGCAGGTCGGCGGGCAGACGCGTAGAGTGACTGCGGTGTAGACCTGAACGAAGAAGGGAAATGAACTAGAAGAGAAGAGGACTGACTGACCAGAACGAGCCGATTCCATAGGCTGTGGCCAGGGATTGGAGGCAGATGTAGAA
>LIAE01008733.1:0-14859 GCA_002287525.1 Diploscapter pachys | reverse complement strand
CCAACTCGAGCACTTCCGCCGCGAGGTATTCCAGGGCTGCCGCCAGGTAGACCTGCAAGAGAAATGAATTCAGGATTTTTGCATTCTTGAGCTGCTGATGAGCAAGAATTCAAATGCCTCACCGCAGTGCCGCCACCGATTCTCTGCGCGTAGTTGCCCTTTCTGAGTTTGCGGAGGATCCTGCCGACGGGGAACTGCAGGACGGCGCGCGACGAACGCGACTTGCCCTTCGAACGAACCTTGCCGCTCTTGCCAGCTGAAATTGAGCGATGATTTGATGGAATTACCAAGGGTTTACTGTATTTTCATCAGATAGACACGTTCATTCGTAACATTCATCAAAATTTAGGCTAAATTAGTTGGGAAAAGAAAAGAATTGGTTATCTTTACAAATTGTAGCCATGGGGAACTGTTGAAAGATCTAGGAAGACAGAATTTGATAGACTTACTGCGTCCAGACATTGCTGTTGGTTGGAGACGTGAAGAGGCTGGAGTAGGAACGCAGAAAACTGAACGAATCAGCAGAAAACCGAGAAATGATGAAACCACCCGTTTTCGCCCGCCTTTTATACCCCCCCTCCAGGCCACGCCCACTCATTTCGTTGTTCATATACTTCCCTTTCTTCATTAAACCACTTGCATTTTTCTGCAATTTCTTATCTTCCTGCTTCATTCAACTTTTGCTGTTCTGTTGTAATGGCTCGTCCCAAGATGGTTGGCACAGGCGGTTCTGCATCGAAGAAGGAGATCAAGAAATCGGAGAGTCAGATGATGAGGGCTGGCGACAAGAAGAAGCGCAAGCACTCCAGGAAGGAATCCTACTCCGTTTACATCTATCGCGTCCTCAAGCAGGTACGCACTTCAAATTTTAGGCCTTGGAGGGGGTTTGAATGTTTTTTTTTTTTATAAATATTTTTATTTTGGGATTAAACATTTCTGAATCTGAAATAGAATGGAAAATTTACAAGAATCATACAATTCAATGTAGCAAATTCTCTTGTGAAACATTCTTCGAGACGAATATTGACCATCCTTGTCATTCATTCGTTTAATTGCAGGTCCACCCCGACACGGGCGTCTCTGGCAAGGCGATGTCCATCATGAACTCCTTCGTGAACGACGTCTTCGAGCGCATCGCTTCGGAAGCCTCTCGACTCGCTCACTACAGCAAGCGGTCCACCATCTCGTCCAGGGAAATCCAGGCAAGTCGAATTAACTTGAAAATGAATGATTCACGCGTCTTTCGATGCACGTGCCAAGATTTGAAACATTGCCAACATGCTGAGAAATTCTTCAAAGCGACTTTTTGAATAATTCACACACTCAATGTAACTAGGTTAGGTTAGGTACGACCATGTATTGTCAAATACTCGAACACTGCTCAATGAACTGATCATTTTGGAACAACATTATGGGTCAATAAAATCTTATCTCGAGCTATATATCAGAAAATCGGATATAACAAAAATTGAACTATTCGACAAGCCCATCAGAACTATCGTTATCTAATGCTTCAAATTTTCAGACTGCAGTTCGTCTCATTCTGCCCGGAGAGCTGTCGAAGCACGCCGTGTCCGAGGGAACCAAGGCCATCACCAAGTACACCAGCAGCAAGTAGAGCTCTTCACTTCTGCAGACAGATAGACTTGTCCAATCCAATTCATCCCAAAGGTCCTCGTTAGGACCACCCATCTCACGCTATTCCTGTATTTTGAAACTTCTAGGTTGGTTGGTCAATAAATATTTTTGACATGCAAGATCTTGTGAAGTTCGTTGTTTCTCAAAATTGGTTGAACCCATTCAATTTTTTTTTATGATTTCTGCTTTTATTTTTCCTCCATTTCATATTTTAAGATTTCTTTCTCAATATCGCCAATAGGGTGCTTCAATCGACCGTTCTCTACCTCACAGCAAACATTTCCACAAAAAATAAATAACCAAGTTAAAACAAAATGAATGAAAAATTCAAAAGTGCATAGGCGCATTCGGCTCTACCTACTTAGGGATTGGACGACTGTACAAGCGATTACTCTATTTCAATGAAGGAAGAATCAAAGTTTATTCTGAAGTAGAACTGGATTTTTAGCGTTGTAGGGGCAAATTAAAGGTGAGCGGATTTGATCATTTTTTGGCTGCTCGTTTCGTCTGTGCTCCCGTCTGCAATGGAAAATAAGTAGGTGATCATTCTGTAGATCATAGGTTCAGACTTGTAAATAAAAACCTGCATCCGCGGTTAGAATGTGGGTCGGGTGTCAAAATAAAAATCCAATTCTGCTCACCCTGTGTCTTCTCGAGCGATATCCCTTCCTTGTCATCTCTGCCTTTCTCTCCCTCCCCTTCAGCTCTCCTTGTCCTTGCCGATCTCTGCGTCTCTTCCACAGTCTTCGAATCGTCCTTCGTCCTGCTCATCGACTTCTTCGAGTGGATTCTTCTCTGCTTCGCATTCTCCTCCCCTTTCCGCATGCTTTTGTTCTGAACATTAAATTCTTAATCAGTCATCATTCCATCCTCTTCTCTCCTTTTCCCTACATCATCTCCCACTGCACTGGTCAGCATGATTTGCAGCAACTGATCCTTTGTCACCTAAAATAATTCATCTTAAATAGCCATAAATATCGCTTTACCATGAATCCGACAGCCTCTTTGATGACTCTATAGGTGACATTAGTGGGCGAAGAGTCAGTCACAGCGTCCGTGTAGAAATTGGGCATTATCTCCTGAAGAAGGCATGAAGTACAGATGATTTAAAATTAGGCTAAATCTTTAACTGTATTCAGTTTTCAGTTTTTTTCTACGAATGCATCATGTCAAAGATGGGAGAAGAGATATCAAGGAAATTGTCCCTCTCTGAAGTATTCGAGAACTTTTGCTTTAAAATAAGGAATCTAGAAAGATATGTTTTGAATTCGTTTATAACGTTGACTTTTTAAACGGAGATTTGTTCACCCCTGATATCATGACGACCAGAAAAAAACTAATTTTCAAAAAAACATTCCCGTTATACAATGGCTCAAAAAAAACTTGGAACAATGCATACATTTTGAAATGGTTGATTTCTAAATTCTTCGTGAATTAACCGAGACGATATTTTTAGAATCACTACTCCTCGATATCATCTACAAGTTAAGAGAAAATGTTCCGCTAGAAAGTTCAGTATGATCATTTCAACAATCGTGAATCTTTTCAAACTTTCGTACGCCGCTAGATTGTGTATTAGATCAGAAGTCGTAAATTGACTCACATAATAGATCTGATCGATGACCTGCTCCCCGACCAGCAGAGCGCCTTCACTCGATTCCTTCATCAGATCCAACGGCTTCAGCACATAAACACGAGTCTCGCTCTCGCCAAATCGCTCTTCGATTTTTCCTGCATACATTATGTGGAAGCTGAAATGAAACTAGTCATTATCTTTCGCAATTATTGCTTTGAAGACCTTCTTGTCTCTGATCTTTCGTTTCGTTATTGATATTCATTTTTGGAGTTAGAAAACGCGAGAAATAAGTAGGTCTATCCAAGGTGATCTTTTTCTTTCAGAAAAAATACAATAATCTGATAATGAATGAGAAATTTTCTCACCATTTCCTGTCGAGCTGTGTGCCAGGGGCGAATTTGTGGATCCTCTTTTGAGACAGCAAGTCCCTCAATCGGAATATATCGAAGCCGATTTTTGCGAGACGGGGACAGCGATTGTTCAGTTGCTGAAATACAAGATGCGTGGTTTAGAAAATTGGCAAATAATCAGCATTATTAAGATTGTTTTAATCTTCACAGCGAACTGTAGTTATTTTTGTCACCCAAAATGTGAAGAACAAGTTAGTCGAATGAAAAGGAAATATTTATTTTAGATTTGCAAAATAGGCAATTGTTTTCGATCATCAGTCAAGTGATGAATTATTCGAGTTCATTTGTAAACAGTTTTTCAAAAATGTGCTTTTTCGTAATTTCTAACCTGAAAAATGGAAAGTTGCTGTCCAACAGAGAGACCAATCTTGGTTGTCCTCTCCTCCTTGAACCAGTCGATGACCATCTGGTCCTTGAGCAGCCCTGCACGGCGATTTGCCCACGACTTGTCTGCTTCGTCCTTAACACCCCAACTCGTTCAGTCGGTCGAATTGCATCATTTCTACCTCAATCTCTCCAAAGAGCTCTTCCAGAATGTCCTCGATCGTGATCAGGCCGATCAGTTGATATCTACAAGATTATCTTATTCATTAGGAAATACCATATACATAAAGTCCAAGCAAATTACTTTTGATATCTCAAGCAGGGATGCACGACATTTCAATTAGAAAATTTTCGAAATCAAAATTTAATTTTAAAAATCTCGAAATCGAAGTTCGTGCATCCCTGATTTCGAGAAAGAGAAGTTTCTGGATCCTCATTGCAGGAAATAGTCATTTTCAAATGCCTTACCTGCAAGGAGTGTATTTGCAAACGCAGCACATATGTTCGTCTCCCTTCTTCATTTCCTCGAGCAGTTGCTGAGCCTCCATATTGGCCACTACAAATCGCATCGGGGTGTCGCGAGTCTTCTGAGCTCTTTGAATCATTCACATATTAGCAACCGTTCAAACTCACTCTCAAATGTGCAATTACGTGTTTCACTTTCGGCTCGTTATGGAGATCGAGAGAAATCAAATCCTGCAATTGTGTTATGCGATAAAAGATCGTGCTCCAATCAATTATTCCTAACGGACATTTTTATATTCAAACTTTGTACGAAGAAAATGGTAAAAAAATTGGTTGGACTTCATAATAGTTACCTTAATGTTGAGAGTGTAGAAGATCTTCCTCCTGTTCTTCTTCTCGTAGATCGGAATCCTCGTATATCCCTTTTCCACAATCAGCAACAGAGTCTGTAATTATCTGCTTTCCAGTCTGGTTAAAAATTCGAATATTTCAGTAACAATCAGTGACGAAATTGAGAAGAATGAACAAGTTCCGCAAGATTATCATTCGGAAACTTTTTTTACACCAATAACTTTGAATCAATCTCCTCTACCAACTCGTGTCCAAAAGCATTTCCGATATTTCATTTTCAAACAAACGAACACGCTAAGGTGTGTCTCAAAAGTTTGGCCGCACCCCATATTTCCGTGATTTTAGGGACCACAACAAAAACTTGGACAATCTAACTATAGTATAGGTAATCAGACCCACTGAGAAATAATATGGGCATATTAATTACCGATGACCCAGTTAAACACCGCGCAAATAGCGAAAAAATCGATTTTGAGCTGTCTCAAAAGTTTGGCCGCACTTTTTATTTTTATATAATATTGCATCACAATATTGATTTTTAATACAAATTTTAATTTTATAAAATACTCCATGCTCACTTTACCTAACTGTCAATTTTCAGCCCGATCTGACTTTACAGAAGAAAGATATGAATTTTTCTCGCAACACGCCCTTAAATATGGAAATTGAGGAGTTCTGGAATTTTCGCAACCGACGCAACGTCGAAATAGTATGTAAAAGTGAAAGAGCAACCCCTACCCTTTCTTATCTCTAAATACTAGTTCGTATGTTGCATCGGTTGCGTCGCTGTGACATTTCCAAGTTGCCGAAACTGACCAAAAATGCTAGTGAGGGTTCAGAAAAAATTCATAACTCAGGATATAGTTACCCAATCAGGAAACTGATATCATGTCATGATAAAATCATTATTGGATTTTCTAAATACCATATTGATATACCTTGGAAAAAATTTTCTAGGGAAGTGATACGAGTTTTTCTAAATTTTCTCAAAAATGGGTAATTTTTCATAGTTAAGGTAACGTCAAATGTTCGAAGCGGTGGTCAAACCCAAAAGCGCAACTTCAGGAGACATATTTGGCCTCAAAAGAAGCGCAATAGAGTATATTCTCAAGATCAGTGATATTTATCCGGGTATCATATCATGTATCCACTTCCTGAATTTTTTCTGAGCCCTCCCTAGCATTTTTGGTCAGTTTCGGCAACTTGGAAATGTCACAGCGACGCAACCGATGCAACATACGAACTAGTATTTAGAGATAAGAAAGGTTAGGGGTTGCTCTTTCACTTTTATTCACTATTTCGACGTTGCGTTGGTTGCGACAATTCCAGAACTCCTCAATTTCCCTAATTAAGGGCGTGTTGCGAGAAAAAATCATATCTTTCTTCAGAAAAGTCAGATCGGGCTGAAACTTGTCAGTTAGGTAAAGTGAGCATGGAGAATGTTATAAAATTAAAATTAGCATTAAAAATCAATATCGTGATGCAATATTATATTAAAAATTAAAAGTGCGGCCAAACTTTTGAGACAGCACAAAATCGAATTTTACGCAATTTGAGCGGTATTTAACAAGGACATCGGTAATTAATATGCCCATATTATTTCTCAGTGGGTCTGATTACCTATACTATAGTTAGATTGCCCAAGTTTTTGTTGTGGTCCCTAAAATCACGGAAATATGGGGTGCGGCCAAACTTTTGAGACACACCTTATTCCTCCTACCTTTCTGTCGAGTCTATCCTCGCTGCTGAGCAGGAAGACAGATTCGATGGGAGTCATCATCTGACTCACGTGCTTCCCACGAAACTTCATCGTTCGAGTCAGGATTTCTGCAACATATTCTCATTCTCCCAGAGAATTGTCTCTCTTCCCCACTTCCCTCAGTGTCGTTCATCTGCTTGGAATGCTCCTTGATGAGGGCATTCAATTCCTCGTCTGTGATCAATTGACGAACCTGAATCAACAGATCAATAGATAAAGGATATTTGCAAATCTAAAACTCGAGATTCTTGCGAAATAGGGTGAGGAATGGTAGAACTTGTTCTTTCAAACTATTTTTCATAGAGGTTAGGTTTGAAGTTTCCAAATTGCCCAAACAAAGTTCCTCATGCATCTATATTTTTTATCTAGAACTATAGCTTGAAAAATGAAACCTATGCAATGATGCAAGGTTTAATTAGCTTTGGTCTTCAACGGAGAAGAATGAAAACAAATGATAAAAGTCTTGCTCATTCTTCTGTATCGAATATTCTTCGCGTATTGCCAAAATCCCGACTCACATCCCTGCCAACAAAGAAGTCGAAGCACTTGGAGAACGGCCAGGCGAGTGGGGACACGAGAATGAAGATGAAGGCTGTGATGTAGCGGGTGCGGGAGGTCACACACAGAGGACTGCGACGGAAGAAGGCCTGCGAAGTGAAGAAGGTAAAGCACTAATTGAGAAGTTGTCCTTTTGAATAGACACAAAGAATAGGCTAAACTGAGGTGATTGAAAAATTTACCAAGTGTGAATTGCCGGAAAACATGAAAACAAACATAAAACAATTCAAGTTCTGATTATGTGAAAGGCTATTTAGATGAAGAACTTTCAATAAGCTTACCTGAGGTAAAATTTCACAGAAGAGAGCCATAGTGACCGCCGGAATTAAGGCAACAACCAGCCAGTGCCATTTCAACTGAAACTCGTAATAATCATTCGAATGAGTTTCAAATGGGGTATTTCTATTTATCGGCATGTTGGGATTCATTCCATTAAATGTTGGAAGGTATTTTATTAGATTTAAATTGAGTTATAGCATTTTGTAAAAATGCCTTGGATCATTACTACAATGTCTTCCTCGAATTATTTAGTCGAATGCATTTCGATATTCCAACAAATAGTAATTGCCATTCAGGACTGAGTACATACCGGTTCGAGGAATTTGTCAAAAGACGTTGTGCAGCCGACACTGCAAATTGTAGCGAACAGTGACAAAGAGCAGATTAGCCAATTCGTGTTCAAACGGTACCAACGAATATTCTTTGCGTACTTCTGAAAATGAGTCATTATGCGCATTCATAGTTGGATTTTTCTGTTGAAAACTAGAACGTGGATTACTTACAATCAAGAATAACGTACCAACTTGAGAATTGAATGAAAAGTTTTCTTCATACTTTCAACTCTTCGATAAGTTACAAATTTATCAGCTCAATTAGAAACAAACTGAAAACTGAATTCATTTCCATGAAAAATGCAGCCTCGATCATCAACCAAAAATTCAAGTTTTACCTTCATTGGTTCCTTTCCATTCTCGATGATGAGCATAAGATCGTTGATGGAAACACTGAGGAAGGCCAGAATTGCACCTGCACAGAATCCCGCTCCTATCTGCAGGGTGATTACTATTTCATTATCAACTGATTTCTAAATTTTACTTACCATGCAGAGAATGATGATCATAATGTACCAGTACTGTAGAACCACCTCTTCATATTCCACTGCGAAGTTCTGTAGGGATAAAAGTTGACGATAAAATGATTAAAAGCCAAACCTGATAATAAGACATGTTCTGTCCTTTGGTTGTGTTGTGGCACAAACGATACTTGCGATTTTCTGAAGTGAACAGAAGGCCAGAACTGAATTTGAGACGGATCGATCTGGAAAGGATTCTTCTTTGAGCATTTCAAGAGATGAAGAATAAATGAAGTGTTTTTGTTGGCTGATTCTGAATACCGAGAAATCCAAGTGAAAATTGCAAGGAGGAGGTGAAAGTAGAGGAAAATAGTATTAGCTTTTCATCGTAATTCAAAAATCACCGGGATTTGTTTCACCGAAATTTATCGGGATTCACAGCAACAACTTTTGCTATGTAGAGCTAGTTTTCTTCTTTCAAAAACGATGTAAATTAGTAGATTCAAAACTGACTTATCAGTGACATCATCAACTTCCCCATCGACTCGAGCCTTCGCCTTTTCTGTATCCACATTCCAGTCCTGCAATCCACATTCATTTTACTTTTAAATGTTTGTGTAATCTTTTTTTTAACATGAAGAGCTCTTTCTGCTTATGCATTGTACATCTTCATTTCTCAAATCTACAGCGTTCCTTCACCAATGAAGAGAACAGTTTTGTAAAATAGCATTACAATTAGTGAAGAACACATGAATGAAGGGTTGCTCTAATAGATGAGGCTGACGACAAACCTCGCAATGATCAGTCGCAGTGAAGAAGTAGCCACTCCGAGCGAGATTGTCTCCGAACAGCCGCACAAAGAAAGCTGCATTGCTCTGGAGTTTCTGGTGGGTGGAAGAGCCGATTCCTGACAGGTGGAAGGAGGGCACAGGTGAAGTGGAGATGAACAGCAGATAGAGCAGTAGAACTGCTGTTATGGAGTGGGGAAGGCACTGCATTCGATACGACAAACTGGGGGAATGAGCAGAAATGCAAGGAGTGACATTCAAATTTAATCAGGGATGTACGGACCCGGATCCGGGCATTAATTAATGTTCGAGTCCGTACATCCCTGATCAAAATATCATTTTCTTTAACAATGGGAAACAACACCTTTAATTTATGCATCTTTATTGTAGGATTTTTCATTAATTGTCTGAAAGATAAGTGCAAAGATGAAAATGTTAGAGCATACATGATTATGAAAATTTCTTTCTTTAATTTTTGAACTATTCATTTATTATTATAAATGTCTAGCTACTTGAGACGAGATAAAAGGCGTATTTCTTTCTCTTCTTTTATAACTTCGAATGCGCGCTGACGACATTTCTTCATTTGGCTATTATTTTTTTTATTTTCTTTCATTTTTAAGGGTAATTATCGATAATTAGTCGGATAGTTTTTGTAAATATCGATAGAGGAAGATAATTGCCAAATGCTTATTGCGAAAATACCGCTAATTTGAATGAAAAAATTTTTAAAAATGAAAGAAAATAAAGAATCATCAAATGAGCAAATATTATCAACACACGCATTTCGAGGCTCACAGAAGCGGGAGAAAGAAACCTGTTCCTTTTATCTCGTCTCAATTAGTCATTCACAATATAAGTAAATTGGTTTGGAAAGTTTTTACAATATCCATTGATGACAAAAATAAAAGCAGATAATGATATAAATGTTGTTAAAACTAGCGAATAGATATGTGCTATTCGTCGTATATAAAACATTATTGAGTAACAAGGTGTCTAATCAAACCATTGGAAATTATATCCTCGAAAATTCTGAGTCACATCTTTAAACTCCTTTAGTTTGTCGTCTGAAATTGCTAAGAGGATATTAGGAATTATTGGAAGAAAAATTCCGATAAGAAAAATAATTGCACCGGCAAATGCAACTATTCCAAATAACTCTATAAAATCGATAACATTGAAGCCTAAATATCAATATGCATAATTTAATCAGATACATGAAAATTAAGACAATTGCCATTAATGTGTTCAGGTAAAATCATTGAAGAGCCAATGAGAGTAATTATCTCTTTTATGGTTTGATGCAACGAAGTTGAAATTGAAAAGTGAATTTTTACACCATTATATAAAAACTGATTATAAAATCATGTAGCAATTTAGCATATTGACTAGAAAGAAGGCTGACATTTTTATTTTGTTCTGTGCTTAGATTTACAGACAAATAATTTATTTGTGAACTAGACTTATCTCAAGCATATTTTATGAAATAATATTTTACATTTTTTAAAGATCATTTATTGGGATTAGAAATTTGACATTTATTATGCAATTGCAGCTATATTTTGATCCGATGATGGATGAATTTGATTACTATGATTATTGCTGCTAATCATGGATGTCAAAGGTCTCAGTCTATTGTTCCTTCTGAAATTCATGTCAGTTGAATTGAGAATTACGCAATTAACATCTAGAAATTAGCCATTTTTAATATTATAATTTCATACATTTTCGAGAAATATTGTCTAATGGCCTGACGTCGTTTCGGACTGGCAATTATAAACGAAAGTGGCATAGTTATGCACGACAAGCATGCGTCAAATAGTCGTGAAATTGCGAAAACATCCAGATATATGTCGGTATTATCATACGCGATTGGGTCTTAAAGTTTTGTTTCATTTTGAACACTCTTTAAATTATTACTATAATATAACCATAATACTGAAAAGCTGATCGTTGATGCCTAAATTAATTTTACGATTATTTTTGTATATGAAATAATTATATAATTTTCAAATGTCGTAAATCAAATCACTCAATAGAAAAATGAATTTAGTTGTACTGGCAATAACCCCTATTCACAAAATGGGTGTATGTCACTGCGGACCAAAGAGTTTGGTGCGCAGTGACCGTTCCCCGTTGATCAGTTTCGGAGTAAAGTGTTCCTTAAACCTTTTTCTCACTGATCTCAATCTCAATACCACTTCTTCGAAAATGTTATAAACACGATGAGTTAGAGTCAGACCTAGGGAGCACTTTCGTCAGACGAAAAAAAACTAGGGGGGGTAGGTCGCAGAGGGTTTCTGACGATCGTCCTCCCTAGGACTGGTTAGAGTTGAATTAATATTTATAAAAAGCCCAACTAAAAAGTTAAGCCTTAAAGGGTATCCCGGATCAGGTTTTGCATCCTGTCCCTGTGATGTCCGAGTTTAACAGCCATAGAAATCAAATAAACAAACTATTTAATTTGCTTACATACTGCACACATAAAGGTATCATGGTATATAATATCCTTTGATTATCAGATTTATGTTTCGGATTTGTCGATAATCTTGCCAAATCACGAAATTTAAAATATAGAACAAGGTAGAGAAGCGATGCAAAAAGAGCCAGAATATCCAAAGATGAGTATGATATCTAAATATGTTGAATTATTATACGATTTCTAATGCATCAAAAATAAAAAATAAAATAGAATGAAATAATGTAAGAAAGGGTTATCACAGTGTCGAATAAAATTATCGGATAATCCTCATTCTGTATCGACATCAAAAATCCCAAGATCTGTACTCTGCACTGATCGAATTTAGTTGAATTTTGAAAACCTATATTTTACTTGGAAAACATGAAATTGTGGTAAATCTCAGCCAAATATGAAGGTGCAAGCGACTTTTCTAAACATTGACACAGGGATAGAGGATAGGTGACTCGAAACTTTTCTCCTATTGCATCATAACTAGAAAGGTCAAGTTTCTTTTTTTTTTTCGAAAAACCAATGACACCATCATTTTGGGCGTATTTTATTACCCTAATTGGTGTTTTGGTTTCATGAAACTATCAACTGTTAGCGATGATTGAAACGTCGAAAAATTCATGCGTTCTTTCTCTCCCTTGAAAGAAGTAGACTTAGCCTCTCTAATCATAACACTTTACACATGGTTAAAGTATTAAAAACGTGATGTCTTCAACTTACAACTAGAATTAGTCCATATTCTAATTTTTTATCGAAAACTATAAGCATGGTTGTAACAATAAAAGGCACTAAATTGTGAATTATCACAAACAGCATAATGCAACGAATGATCCTTTTCAAGTTATCTCTGCAATTTTCACTATATTAATAGTACAAATGGTTTTCACTTACTTGGTAAGCAGCTTTGTTAGTCGTGATAGTTCATACATGAGCACAAGTCGTTGGATAATAAGGCAGATGCTAAGCAATGCTACGGCTGAACTCACTATCGGAAACAAGAAGACGAGGCAAATGGAGAGATAACATATCCATATGAAAAGTTGCACAAAAATATATTTGTCTAGCAAATAGACAACCTGTAATTGATGGAATGATTAAATGACTTTTTGTATATATGATACTATGATGAAATGAGAAAATGATTGTATGACGTTTTAAATCGAGTGTTTATGAAATAGTGTAGACAATAATCGAACTCCAAACGTTTCCAATTCAAGAGCTCATTTCGTCATTTGAGAACTTCTTACCCAACGAATTATATCATTAGGATTATTCACAATAAAATCTAAATTACTTTTATAAAATTAGTGTGCAGTGGCGGTCAAAAGTTTGAAACAATTGTGATTATGAATGTAGTCTGATAAGACCAATAATTGTAGATCAATTTGAATGAAAATTGGCAAGAATTCTCAATATGCAGTGTAACGGGATCGAACTGTGATTACGATCTGTCTCTATCCCTGAACTCTCTCATCTCTAACTTTGCATGTTCTTCTCTTTGCCATGACAGTTCCTTCCCAGTCTTACCTAGAGGGTTCCTCCAGTCCACCCCTAGACAGAACTCGGGCTCTGCCCATCCTACTGCATTTCATCTAATTTCTATTTTATCTAATTATTTAGTCGGCCAGCATGAATAAATAAAAGTGGAAAAATACAAATTACTGTTTTATCTTTCATATGTTAAAAGTCATAAATCTAATCCTAGCACTTGCATGAAAGTGAATTGCACCATCTCTTCTATTTCCTCTCTGAACGACACCTAACTGCAAACTTGCTTTCTCCTGTTCCCCCTCTCACTACATTATTGGACCCGCATACTCTTCATGTTGAATATTGAACATGGACTCTCTCCTAATTTCTAAAATCTCAATTATACTAGGAGAATTAATACAATGCTCAGAAGTCAAGGTATTTCTATACCCCAGCGAGCGAAAAAGTATTACAACAGAGAAGAATATGTGTGAAATTTCATTCTAATTAACCCGCAACTATGAGACATACCAGTCTGCATTCATAACGATATTTTTTTCAAAACTTTCGGTCACCACTGTATAGAGAAATTTAAACGAATGCGAATTACCAAGCAAATATGGGAAGAAATCAAGCATAAGAGTTATAAAAAATGTTGCTAATGAGAGTACAGATAACAGAGCCGGAAAGAAAGTTGCTAATCTTCTTATTTGATAATATATTGGATAATAAGGCGCCTATAATCAATAATTTTTATGATATTTACAAATAAGTCAAATTACATCCTTTAATTCCAATAATTCGCTGTCGGAAATTCTTAACAGTAGATTAGGCATAATCATTGGAAAAATAAGTATGGTGAAACCAATAGTCCAATACAAGAATATATTTTCAAGTGGAATAAATAAGAGAATATTATATAACACTGAAAGTCGTATTTTAATTAAGACCCTACAAAATTTTTCATATAGCGATATTATTATGGAGAGATTTCTTATTCCTTAAATTAATATATCTTACTGCTATTATCATATCCTTCCATTTCCATAGGTAAAATTATTGAAAAATTAGACAATTTATAAGTACCAATAGAGTCGAAATTTATCGCGCTTTGTCGATACATTCTAGAAAGACTTCAAATTATATACTTCGACCGACAGGTGAATTGGAACGACATTAGAAACAAAATCAATGTGTTCCATTCCCTTTGTCTTGATGCAAATAAAATATCATCGATTTAAAAATTGCATTAATATTTAATGAAAAGATATATTTTTATATTATGGACTGTGAGAAGGTAGATACTGTATACTTTGTTCCTAACTCTTGCTCTCCATTATATGAGAGACGAATGTTTTCCAGAAATGAATACTCACTAGACTTTTCATCTAAATATTGTCACCGTCAAATATCAAATATATGTTACTTGATAATACATTTTCAGAAAAAAACTGAAGATAACAATAACTTTACCCTTTATCAATAAAACTTGTAATGAGTGAAAGGTACGATCTGATTTTCAATTAGTATGCAGCTATTTGGTAGCCATTTGAAATATTCACTAAAGAGAAGTCTATCATTTTTACTGTGTTTTGTGTTCTGTGTTTAGATTTACAGACAACTTATTTATTATTTATGAAGAAGCAATATTTTCACAGCATATCATATGAGCTGATATTTTATATTCTAAATATCGCTTATACAGGTGCAGAAACGTAAAACGGAAAAAAATGAAGTTAAAGATCATTTTACTAGCAAATGAATGATATTGATGTTTTAAATAGACTAATACACGAAAAATGTGATTGCACTTCGAAGATACCATTTTGACGCAATGTTGATAGATTCTGATTATTGCTGCTTCTTATCGGAATTAGTCTGTTGTTTCTTCTGAAATAAAACAAATAAAAACTACAATAATTATAGTCCATTGTAAAAAACTTGACAGTCGCAGTGCCCTTCGCACAAGGGGGCGGTG
>LIAE01008722.1:351-22731 GCA_002287525.1 Diploscapter pachys | reverse complement strand
AACAAAAATTAAAGTATTTTGATAAAAATTATGGAAAATTTTAAAGAATTTTTGATAGAAACTGTGAAAAATCAGATTAATTTTGATAGAAAAACTGAAAATTTAAAAGAGTTCGCATGAAGAACTGCTGAATTTACAGATTTTAGAATGAAGAATTACTGAATTTATAGATTTTCGAATGAAGAATTACTGAATTTACAGATTTTCAATGAAATTTAGAGGATTTTAGAATGAAAAACGGCCGAATTTATAGATTTTCGATGAAATTTAAAGGATTTTCGAATGAAGAATTTATAGATTTTCGAATGAAAAATGTGCAAAATTTAAAGAGCTTTGAAGTCGATATCGAAATCGTTTTCTTAAAATATGTTAAACTTCAATCCAGATATAGAAATCATATCAATAAATGAGGCCTATAGCTCTATGGTCAATCTGATAAGCAACAACTTTGAAGACATTTTTGGGTAGGAGTAGTATATAAAAGGCGTTTCTGGCGCACCCATTCCCCACTAGGTATTACTTCCGGTAACATTCTTTTTAACGAATTATTTTATCAATTTAAAGACTAAAATAGCTCAGATCTCTACTCAAAACATTCATCCCAATCCAGGAAAAACTCTGGCTCACCCAGATCGCTCTCCTTTCCATAATTGAATTCAAGTGTTAACATTTGAAGCGATTTTGTCAACTTTAATGTTTGCAGCTTTTCTTTCTTTATAAATGAGTTTGTTTTATCCTATAATCTGAACTGATGCTTAAATGTTTATTGACAATTTAGAAGCATTGACAGATTATGATATTATAAAGATAGCAGATGAGTTAAAAATTAAAGATTTTAGAGGAGTATTTATGAGGGATACTCTTCCAAAACAAATAAGTAATAAGGTAGAGTGTGGGATCTTAAATCTAGATATAAGTAAAAATAATGATTCACTGGATGTATTATTATAAAAATAATGAAAAATTATTATTTTAATTCATTTGGATTGGATCCTCCATTAGAATTACTTAAATTCAAATTGAATTATCACCTTTTCAAATTCAAAACTTCAATACACATCATTTTGATTACTATTGTTTACTTGTTTTAAAATTATTGGAAAAAAATATGATTTTAGAGAAATCGTTTTAAAATTCTTAGGATAACGAAAGTTTTGCTTTCGTCTGTCAGGTCAAAGATCTATGCCCATGAGCTAACGTATCAATTTTAAAGCCTTATTTTCATCTGTTAGCAAACGAATATTCACTCTATTTCGAATATCCTCCATCGTTTTTTTGCCAAATACAGCACTATTCATTAACTTAAAGTAGTCGTTCTCTGCTTGTTTTCTCAAGTTTGCATTCTTCATTATGTAAGGTTCCAGCCATTTTTTCTCGCTAAAGCTCACAATTCTATTAATCTTTTTCAATCTCAATCCATGTTCTAATACAAGCAATAGCATTTTATAATGGATTCTGTAATTCTCTTTGTCAAAAGTATTGCATATCAGTTTAAAACATTTCATATTATTCATTTTTGAAACTTCTGGGCATAACGAAAAGTCATCGTGCAAACCGTGAAGTTTGTCAGGATATTCTAAATCAACTTCTAGAACACAAGCTCGTCCCTTTTCATTTAACTTTTCACAATAATTTTTGAATTCTTCATAGCTCATGTTCTCATTAAAATAGTCGAAATTCTTTATATAAATCTCAATATCTTTTTTGAGTTCGCCATTTTAATTGACTTTTTCACTTTTATCGCATCAAATACTTTTATTTTCTTTCCTGTTTTTCGTTGTCGCGCTCAGCAAACATTTTATCTAAGTCAAAACCAACCTCCTGTAAGCCTTTAAATTATAGTTATTTAATGCAAATGCTTTGTAAACATGCAATAATAGCTAATCCTAGACACTTATTTCTAAATTCTTCATCTGTATGATTTTGAATGTTTACATGTTTTTTAAGTTTATCGGGAATTACAATTTTTCCATAACAAGCTCCCAAAACTCTTTGAAACCGCTTTTGTCATTCCGAAATTCGAAACTCTCACAAATGAAAGATTGGATGTTTGAACTGCTCTTTTGTCGTATTCTTCGAAAATTTCATTACAATGTTCCTGATAGAAATTGTTCTTGTTATCGTTCGGTAACAAAATTTTAGAAGTTGTCGCCATTTCATCATTATTTGGAATTTGTGATTCAGCAGTTATACCAAAATAAATCTTCAGCTTTTTGTTCTTAATTATGTCGGAAAGCACAAACTCTTTCACATTTTTTAAACAATCTTCCAACGTTTCTGCTTCTAAACTTAAACGGTCGTAGTGTGTTCCTCTCACTAAATCCCTAAATTCTTTGACTTTATCGAAACCTTACTTTTGAAATAGAAAAATATCTCTTAACTGTTGTTGATTATTAACTCAGTCTTTTCGGTTGATTATTTTCTTCAAAATAATCATTATGATATGGAAATAATAATACATCTATTAGTTATTGTTTAGTTAATCTTCTCATATGCGTTATGTTTCAAAATTCTTAATTTTGAAACTTCGGATCGAAGATCATCTCTTGACATGTTCTGATAATAATCCATTTTCGACCGCCTTATTTATATAAGAAAATATCTTTTCATTAGTTAAATGAACGAAATCTATTTTAGTCTACCGTTTTGTGATGAGTAAGTTTATAGAAATCTACGATCCAAAGAAAAGAGATGAAATTGTAGAAGAAAATTTGCGATTAAGAAAGAAGTTAAAGAATAAACATGAAGAAGAACAAAATGCACAAAGTGAAATTGAACACAATAGAGTTGAACTGTTTAAACCAATTATCGAATCGAATCAAAAGCTGCAAAGCGAAATGATTGAAGACCGAAATAAAAGAATCAACACCTTGCAAAACTTCGAAAAATTAAAGGTTGAGGATAAATCCGATCCTAGCACTTTATGATAATCCTAAACAATTATCTATAGAAGCTAAAAAATCGAACAATCCTCAGGATCGAGCCGTCAGCTCTAACGTAGTTGTAAGTAATTTAGTTGCTAATTTTCTTAGAGATTTAACCGATAAAAGTGATGCGAGTTATTCAATCAGATATAATTCTGAGAAAGATTGTTATACCGTTGGAAATAAAATGATTAAAATTGATAATAATAAGCTAACAATTAAAGATAAAGTTTATGATGCGATTAATGGCTTATTAGAGCTACTTTTGAAAAAGTCTCAAAATTTCTCTTTAATTTCAGGCGATGAAAACACAATTTTATAAACAAATTTTGGATGACTCGAGTGCAATTTATCAAGGCTTTGATTCAAGTAAAAACGACTAAATTCTGATCCAATTGGTAAATGGAGATTCATTAAAATTAACTACTTATTTTCCAAAAGTGAAAAAACTGGTAGTTCAATTGGGAATCAGATAATTCTACCTTCAGATGCAAATTCACTATTAGAAATGCTTCAACTATCAATAGCGTTTTATAAAGCCGGAAATAAGAATGAATTCGATAAGATCAATTGTATTTTAGATGAATTATTAAGAAAAAAGATCAAGAAACGACAATTAAAAACGATCTATAAATTATCGGTTTTTTTGCTTATGACTCTCGTTAAGCTTATCCGATTTGCATGATTTTTTAAATTTGTGATCTATAAAAAATGCTTTGCTCTCATTTCAATTTCAGTTCATTCTTATAATTTTCTCAATTTTGCCCAATAATTTCAATAATGATAATAATTTAAATGATGCTAATATGAATGCAAGTTGTTTATTTTATGAATCGACTAAAATAACCGAATTTCTAGGATTTGCGCATTCATAATAAAAACTAAAATATTAACGCAGAAGCGGCAGAGTTGTCCGACTCCAACTCCAATTCTATTACCGACAACGATTATGATTATGTAAAAATTCAATTATGTTGAGATAAAGAAGATGAATGTTTGCAACAACTAGAGGAGAAAGCTAACGCTACTGTTGAACAGCTTACTTGCGAAAACGCTAGAATTCATTTACATCGTACGCGTGGAGTTAAGAAGATAAAGGTAAATTGCTAATTAATAATTTTAATATGTATCATCTTTTAGAATAAGAAACCCATCAATAAGAAAAAGAAGCGCTTGGTTAAGTTGCATGAAAAGGAAAAAGAGCGTCGTTATCAACTCGAAAGAAAATCAGCTGTCTTAAAAAACAACTAATTCGGCATATTTATATTATATTACTCTACAATTATACTTTTGGTTGGAATCCCCTGTCAAAAAATCGACAAAAAAAACCCTCTTTTGTGATTACCTTGACGTGGTTAAGAGGCTTCTTTGACTAACAATCACATTACATAAAAGTATTTTAATTGTTTCCTAAATCTTCCATAATTCTTTTCACTTGTTTTATCGATAGTCACAAAACCATTATTTTCATTCCATGCGCTTTTTACACAGGAAAATAAATTCGTTTTTCGAAATTGAATCCGAACAACGATCTCTAAAAAATAGTTAAAATTTTGTTGATTATGCGGGAATAAAATTAAAAATTGGCATTTTCTCTTATTGTATTTTTTGGAAGTTTGATGGAATTTTGACTAATGTAAAAGCGGTCAATGTTATTGTGTCTTCCTCTCGTATAATAACTTTCACCTTTACTTTGACTTTTCTCGTCAATAATGTCATCAAAAATTAGTAAATTCTTCAAGTTAGGATTTATACATTTAGGATCAGGAATTTCATCAGAATCCCCAATTGCCTATAGTTTGCAATATCATTTGTTTTCCGAGCAATTGTAAACCCTCTTTTTAAAATATATTCTAAAATCTTTTTGATCAATCCATTTTCAAGTCCTCTAATCAACATTTGGTAAAGTGGTTGGTGCAAACTTTTAGAAAAGATGTACAAGTTATTGTAATCTAAATAATCTTGTAGTAATAAATTCATTAATAGATTCGTTTTACTACAGCCTGACTTTCCAATAATACAATCTCTAATTAAGCTTGGAAGCAGTTCATTGTTGTTTCTTTTTAAATCAAAATTATCGATTGATAAATCTAAAAAATTCATTCTTATTTATAGTTGAAAAAACTAGATAAGTGTTGCTTATTTATTAGAGCCAATTTGTTAAAAATTGTGCTAAATTGAAAGAGATCTATTATGATAAGAAACGAGGATTCTCAGGAATAAACGATTTACAACGCAAAACTGGTACGACTAGAAAGGAAATAGAAGAATTTTTACATCAACAAGACACTTACACAAAACACAAGCCAGTTGAAAAGAATTTTAAAAGAGTTCATGTTCATTATCCAGATCGACAATGGCAAGCTGATTTAGCACTTATGGTCAAATATTCAAGAGGAAACAAAGGTCATAAGTACTTTTTGAGCGTCATTGACTGTTTTAGTAAGTATTCATAGACTTTTCCACTAAAAAATAAGAAACCTGAAGAAATTGTAGAGTCATTTAAACAACTATTTAAAGAAAGTGGAAGGAAACCAAAAAGGTTGCAAGTTGATAAAGGAAAAGAATTTATGGGTAAATTTAGTGGGGAAAATAGCATTAATAAGTTTAGTACTCAAAATAGAGATATTAAAGCATGTATTGCCGGAAGATTTAGTCGCACAATTGAGGAGAAAATTGAAAAAGTTTTAACGAAAAAATGATAACAATAATTGGATTTCAATTTTACCGAATTTGATGATAAATTACAACAATTCTTATCATTCACCAATCAAAATGACTCCAGTTGATGCAATTAAAAAGAATATTGAATTAGCTTATGCTAATTTGTTTCCAGAAGGTGAAAATGTTAAAATTAGAAAGGTTAAATATAAAATTGGAGATAGTGTTAGAGTTAAAATCAATAAAATGTATTTGATAAAGGTTATGAGCAAAACTTTAGTGGCAAAGTTTGTACGATTAATAGAGTTTATAAATCTAGTCCAGTTACTTATCAAGTAAAAGATAGTGATAATCATATAATTAAAGGTAGATACTATGAAGAGGAGTTAGTTAACTATAATCTCCAGATTTAAAAGAATATGATGAATATTTTATCTTATAAATAAGCGAGGTTTATTTAGTTTTCAAAATAAAAAAAATGGAAGTGATTGACAATATTTTAACAATCGATCAAAAACCTGTCTTTAATAATTCTATTCAAAAAGAGAATTTAATAAACATATTCCCAACAAGTGGATCCAATTTAAATGAGAACGGCGAAATTAATTTTGTGATTGAAACCTGCGACCAATATCTATTGCCTAGCAAAAGTTACTTATATTTAGAAGGATTGCTAACCAAACCGAATGATTCTAAACTTACAAAAGAAGACAAAATCACCTTAACTAATAACGCTCCAATTTTTCTATTTGATAGAGCAACTTATAGCTTGAATGGTAGCCAAATTGAAAGTGTTAGAAATCCCGGAAGAGCAATTTTAATGGAAGGAATTTTGAGTTATTCTTCGAATTTAAACAAACAAAATACATTTGAATGGATTTTAGAAAGTTCAATGTCGCTGGATAGAAAAATTGAGAAATATACTGAAATAAGAGGTGGAAAATTATCATTTTGCATTCCGTTGAATCGTATCTTTAGATTTGCCGAATGCTATAACAAAATAATTTATGGAGTGAAACACTCACTATCACTGTATGGAAATTCTAACAATAGGAATAGTTTATACAAATGATCCAACTAAATTTGAAGCAAAGTTCACTATTAAGAAATTGAATTGGTTGGTTCCGAGAATAATGCCTAGTTTGGAAATGCAAAACAATCTGATGAATATGTTTGATTCAAAGAAAACATTCAGTTTGCCATCCATTTCAAGACTATTGGAAGACGATAATGTGCCGCTAGCAGCTAGAGATTTTACTTGGCAATTAGGAACTAAATACGAAAAAATCAAGTATTTTGTAATTGGCTTTCAAACTCATCGAGAGGGTACTTATACTAATGCAGCGAGATTTGATCACTGTTATTTAGAGACAATCTTTGTGGAATTGAATTCAGAAGATATCCGTATGAATGTTTAAGATGCAATTTGAATAACTAATGCAGTACAACAATATAATTTTGCTAAAGAATTTAAAAATAGTTACTACCAAACGATTAAAGAATGCATTTTTGTTGATGAGGACAATTATTACCGTTACTATCCTCTGTTTGTGATTGATGTATCAAAACAAAATGAAAGAATAAAAAACTCTAGACCAGATATCACGATCAAGGAAACATTTTCGAAAAGCATTCCGGCTGATACAAAGTGTTATTGTTTAATTTTGAGCGATAGTATAGTAGAAATTAATGGGGATGGACTGAGGGTGAGTGAAAATAACTGAAAAAATAATCACTAATAAATAAATGGAGTTTATCTAGAAGATTAATGGTTGGAGATCCGATCTGTTACCTCTTACTCTTTTTGCCTTTAATCAATTCTATTGACTCGCAGACAATTAGTTGCATTAATAATTCTCCAAAACAATACTTTAACTTCCCAAAATTACTAAAATGCAATTTTAGCTACAAAAATAAGACATCAATTAAGCGATTTGAACTTTTCAAACCTAATACTATCGAATACGTCTCAAATGCGTATTTATGTAAAAAGGTTGTAAGTGGTTTCAATGTACACCGATTTATCGGGATACGAGCATTTGATTGAAAACGAAATCAATAATAAGGAAATTACCATAAAAGAATGCGAAGATATGATTAAAAATAAATATTGCGAATTCGGTACTTTGAAAAAGGTGAACATTCTTTTCATAATAATAACAAAGTCGCAAGCGAGTATCCAAGTAGATTTACCAATCTCTTTACTACAAAAAGTTACTTAAAGGAGAACTGCTTTTTAGTTGAGACTAGAGTCTTTTCACACTATAATCAAGAACGACCTGTCAATGCTTTGCTTGATCTGAATATGTGTAAATATCAAAAGGCAAATGTCAAATGTCAAATGTCTAAATTAGGCCAAATGAAGTAATGATTTGGGAAGTGAGCAAAAAGCAAAATTGTAAGTTTATTTCTATGGGAGTTTTTGATGGCTACTCTAACGATAATTTTTGGATTAATGATGAGCAGCAAATCGCAGTAAATTTAAGAAATAATTATTCATTTGATTGCGGTAATGAATTGCAATTAACCTCCGAAGGTTACGCGTTGAAATCGGTTAGAGCAAAAAGAAGCGTCGAAACTTTTCAAGAAGCAGAGGAATTACAATATCTAGAAAATAACTTCGAGAATCAATCAAAGCAATATGATTGAAACTTTTTGTCGAATGTTTAATAAGCATAATGAAATCTTGGAGACTTTATTAAAAGAAAATCCTTAAAAAAATTGTCCAAAAAGCTTTAAATCATAGTGCAATTGATGTTAAACTTATAAATAATAGTGCGATTGAAGTTACTTTTTGTAAAGGAATTAGCAATAACTTGATTGAATTTACTGACTTTAAAGGTTATACTCCTATCAAAATTAAGGTTTATAATGATAAAATTTGGTACTTGAAGGACGGTGTAATTACCAATGAAATCAGCTCTAAAATGAATAAAACTCAATGATTCCTCATGAAATCATAAATTATTTAGATAGTTTATTCGAATCTTACTACTTAAAATATTGGAGGATTTATGTGATAGTTGGTGTGACTTTGGTCTACATCTCCATTGTGAGATCATTAATTTATATAGGATCACCATATTTTATGCTAAACAAACGAAATGAAAGTTGTCGACCAATTCCGCTTGAACAAATCACTTATCAAATAGAATATGAAAAATAGGATTGAACTAGACTAAAGGAAAAGTAAGTTTAACTGAGTTCCCATCTATTGCTTCACTAAATTAAGAATAAACGAAGTCTGATAACAAAAAGGTTTGCTAATAAATGACACTAGTAACTTTTGATGGTGATACTAAAATTACTGTATTGGATAAGAATAATAATGCCGACAAAATTGATAAAAATCAGCAAAATCGCTTCAAATGTTAACGCTTGAATTCAATTATGAGAAGGAGGGCGGTCTGGGTGAGCCAAGATTTTTCTTGGATTGGGATGAATGTTTTTGAGTAGAAATTTAAGCTATTTTAGCCTTTAAATCGATGAAATAATTCGTTAAAACGAACTATTACCGGAGGTAACATCTAGTGGGGGAATGGGTGCGCCAGAAACGCCTTTTATATACGACTGATAGGAAATTGATTTAAGTTAAAGAGTTAAAGTTAATTATCATACTAAGCATCTAATCCGTGAACTATCTACTAGTTAAATAGTGCGCAAAAACAATAAAATTTCGCGAGTTCAAAGCTAGGTTACTACTACTTGCTATTTCTCACTTTTATAAGCCGAAATTTGTCATGTTCGAAGTTCATCTAATAGCTTGGGTAACCAATTATCAATCCATTTTCGAGCAAAATTCATTTAAATTTGTTTTGACACAATCTAATGTTCAAAGCAGAAAGCCATGAAATTTTTAGTCAAATTGAGAATTGAGAATTCTGGAAGGAAAAATTGGAATTCGAAGGAATAATCGTAGATACAAAAATTACAAAATTCGAGACAATTTTGACTTATCTTTCATGCCTAAATCACACATTTAAAAATTCGAAAATCGCGACAATCATTTTTATTACGCACTCTTTAAAACTATATCTATCTTAGGAGATGCGCTATTGCCAAATGTTCCCGAAATATCCCTACTTCCAAGCTTCTACTGTATAAGATGTGCACCTCAACTTTCTACATTCCTTATTATTGATTGCTAATTATCGTTATTGTTACTGGACTCTAAGCTAATAAATATTTGCGAACTTGTACGACCACCACAAATAGAATCAAATTTACCTTTTAGAGCAGAGACTGGTCTGTCTGTTTCTCGGATTGAATTTAAAAAAGTCGGTTAGTAGTCGATGATTGATAACTAAGCGGCTTCAGAAAGGGCGTTTTTATTGCTTGAACTGTTGATCACTAAAAATAAAGAAATTAAATTTTTGTAAGCGATATCAAATTAATGGATATTTCATTGTTTGTACGTTTCTTTTAATAGAATCAAATTTACCTTTTAGAGCAGGGACTGGTCTGTCTGTTTCTCGGATTGAATTAAAAAAAAGTCGGTTAGTAGTCGATGATTGATAACTAAGCGGCTTCAGAAAAAGGGCGTTTTTATTGCTTGAACTGTTGATCACTAAAAATAAAGAAATTAAATTTTTGTAAGCGATATCAAATCAATGTAGATATTTTCATGGTTTCAAACCATGCAAATTGTCCAAAACACATCCCTTATATTTTCGATTTAAAAAAACTATATTGAGAATAAAAACCAAAAGTATAATCAGTAAAAAAAATAAGCAAATGACAAATTAGCAATAATAGCAATCAGCCGTCCAGAAATTGTTTTCCGAATTAAAAAAAAAATTCTGAACGACCTTGATAGCAATTAAACACAATATTTATTTTGTCTCTGAAATGACTTTTGCAGCCTTCGTTCGATGTCCGTGAGAACGCAAATGCTCAATTGCTTGAGCATAGCTGGAGGCAGGGGTATTGCAGGCCTGAAGAGTTGCATCATTAAGTAAAAAATAGAAATAAATACCTTGCACTGGAAGGGGTGGCGTGAACGGTAATAGATCGTGAACCAGAGAGCGAAATTGTTTGTGCACTCTTCCTGATCTTCGTCCACGTTCTCCTGAAATATTCATTTTATGTTTCATCCCAAATGCTGCGTGAACTTCCCTTCCAAAATTCTGAATTTTAAATTTTCTTTCCAAAAGCATGGAAAAAGGCGAGCTATAGCGTTTAGAAGGAAAGTTTACGCATACCATTCAAACATTTTGGCTTACATCATCAGGTGGCAGACTGCTTAGTGGAGTTCTGAGCTTGGGTTTGATAGACTTCATGCTGTCTAAATCCCCTTCCATGAGTACTCCCTCGTTCACGTAGCAATTGAGCAAGGCGTTCCAAGTCTTATCGACAGAAAGAAGCTGAAAATTTATTAAAGTTCATTACTAAAATCCTTCATACCTCGTAATTGCCAAGGATGAACAGTCCTGCTTGTGGGCGTGTCAGAGCCAAGTTGATCCGTCGGCGATCGGAAATGAATCCGAGTTTGTTGCGTTCGTTACAACGAACCGTACACACAATAATGTACTTGTTCTCGCGTCCCTGAAATCGCAATAACATCATAAAATCATAATCAAATGAATAAATGCACTACTTGGAAACTATCGACTGTGCTGACTTCGATCTCGCGGAGCTTCTTGTCCCTGGTAGAGTAAATGGGGTCACGAATCAAGCGGGAAATGATTCGACGTTGTCCATCGTAGAAACTCAGAATTGCGATATCTGATGGATCGATGCCTGATCTGAAATTCAAGAACTTAGATGTGAATAACAATTCTCACGAAATTATTGCTTACATGATGAGTTTATTGGCCAAGACGATGGCCTCCTTGGCTTGTCCGTCATTTCCAATTGATCGTCCAACTTTAGTTTCTTCGTAGAAAGATGACAGGAAAGCCTTGGGATTGCTGACATCAATCCATTTCCATTTCGATGAATAGGAGACGAGTTTTTCTGAAATTTAAAATTTGAATATTTTGAAGATCAGATCGTTTAAATATCAGGTGATATTTATGGCGTTTTTAAAGAAGCTTTCATAAGTATATACCACCTGTCGCAACCATCTTTGCGACTTTTTCTATTTTTAAAAACATTTCTTATATATGATTCATTGAACTTAACAATTAAACATTCCCGACAAACAGTATAACTCCAAGTAATTTCGATATTTGCCCTACAGTGCCGCTCAAAAATGTTGGAAGTTTTTTTTTGCAAAATGGCGATTTTTGCTTTTTGTTTTGTGAAAATGATATATTTGTATTATTTTGATATGTTTAGTGAATTGCAAGATTTTTTGACAAGTAACGTGAAAAAATGAATGGGTGAGTTTTTCGTAATATTATTCATCATATTTTATCGTTTTAAGTGTTGTTATATCAAAGAAAATTCTTTTATCACGACTTATGTGAAACTTCCAAGACTTTTGAGCGGCACTGTATTATATTATTGCCGAATTCAAGCCCCTATATAAGATGCGACTCTCAGTCTTTTGCGTTCCTTAGTATTATTGATTGCTAATTATCGTTAGTTCTTATTATTGAGCTGTGAGCTAATAAATATTTGCGAATGTGTACAACCACCACAATACCTGTATTTTCTCCGTCTAGAAGAAGGCCACCATAGAATTGCTCGTTGGGGAATGCCGAGAGTGAAGGGACCATTCTATGTTGAACGCGGAGCATTTCCTTAGGCAGTCCGAATTCACCTAGACGTTCCATTAAAGACACTCCGAGACCCGCAGATAGTGCCTGAAATTAATAAAATGGAATAAGAAATGTGTATAAGATCTAAACATACTTTCGGTGAAGTTACGAGAGGCGGCAATTGCGCGGTGTCCCCCACCAAGATGAGCTGGTTCGCTCCAGTCATAACCGGGACCAGAACATTGGAGATGGATCCCTGACCTGCCTCGTCCACGATAATGGCTACGGGCTTAAACTCTCTGAGTATTTCCATTGCAGAAGAAGAAGTTGTACAACAGACAATTCGTCTCTGACGAATAATTTCCAGTTCTGCTTGCTGCAATTCTTCAAATTAACTTTACTGAAAAATGGATCTTCATAATCTCTGCCAAATTTATTAATAGGCTGTTAAGAAAATCTTTCACCAAAAAAAATAAATTTTAATTTATTCATAGCTTTATTTAAAACTATCAAGAATCAAACTATATATTCAACGTTGAGACCCATAATCTTCGCCCATCTATTGGGCAGATCATTGATGTTTTTCGCCCAGAATTTGGGAGACTGATGCGAAGAAGTTATCGATTATTGTTTTGAGATCGTCGTACTTACCGAACTTGTTCTCTCGTAGGTGAAGCTTCAGAATCATCGTACAATTATCTCAATTTTTCTCGAAAATAAAAAAAACATTCTAATCTATCCATCGACTGAATAATATGGGAAATCATCGCAAGAAATTATTCTGAATGACCCAAAATATGAACTCTCTAATCCTTAATCCGACCTATTAGAACAAATCCCTTTGAATTGTTAATCTAGAATGCATCAGAAAGATCTAAATTCTTATTTTCGAATCATTATTCACCAATATTAACACTCACTTTTAGTATTCATAAAATTCATGTTACAAAGTTTCAAAGTTTCAAAGTTCGTTCATCTTCGTATTCTTTTGACCCAAATAATGCTTTTAAAAAGTAAGGATTAGCCGAAACAGAAAGATTACCGTAAAAAAGGTTTTGTCAATAAAATTTCAAAAGGAAATGAATTGAATTGCAGAAAGTAGCGCTAATTAGAATGAAGGAAGGATTGAATAATGAAAATGTTTAGCTATTTTGTTGGGTAAGCATTGATCATTCAAAATCACTTGGACATTGGTATTTTCTAAAATAAAGTCCGCACAAATTTTTTATTATTTGGAAATCCCCAATTTGGCAGAAGTTTTGTCGATCATTTCTCTTCTTTTTATTCACTTTTCTCAAATGCAAAATACAGAAAGATTGGGCGAAGATTATTTCCTAATTAATGATAAAATTATTACGAAGAGTGACGTTGAAAGAAACCTTTCGGAAACCAACATTGAAGATAATCATTGCCCATTAACTCTTTAAACAATGAATCCAGATTTGTGATTAGTGGATCGAAGTCGCATTCACAACGAAAAAGGATGTCAGATAGAGGATCAGTGCTTGTTAATTTTCTTCCTCTGTGATAGGTGATTCTTCTGACCAGGAGTGTTTGAAGTTTCACCTGTTTTTCTTGGATATCCTTCGTTTTCGTGGTGTTTATTGACCGTTTTATTTCTTTGGCTTCGTTTTTTTATCGTCTCACCTATGAACCTTCTTTTTTCCAAAAATCTTTCTTGATCTTTTGTAATTTTGTAATATTTTGAACGATTGTAGGCAAAATGAAGGAAAATATCCAGTGTTTACGAGGGATTGCGATAATTTTTGTCCTTCTGTTCCACCTATTTCCTAGGAACTTTCCAAATGGATTTTTAGGTGTGGATATGTAAGATTTTTCATTCTATCTCTAAAATTTCGAAACAAATTAGTAGGTTCTTTGTCATTTCCGGATATCTAATGACCATGATTTTAACATCGAAGCAAGACCTGCTATCACCCAAAACCTACATAGACTTTTTCTACAGAAGGTAAGCTTTCTATGCAGCTACCATTTGACGGAGTGATTTTTGTCAAATGACGAAATATTTTCTTGAAAACGTAAGAAACACTCGATTATTTGGTAAAAAATCGCTCCGTCAAATGGAAACCACCAAGTTTCTATCTAAAAAAAATCAGTCAGAGTTTCCTTAGGGTTCATCGAATTTTGCCGCTTTATTATTTGGCGACATTACTGATTCTGATCGGCGTTCATATTTTCCTCCATGAATTTTGGTGGAACGACAATATTCGATACTCGTTATTTTCGAAAATTCTGATTTTGAATCAGCTGATCATTCACGATAGCGATGATTATTTCAAGCAGGTCAAATCGTAGTTATTAGCTTATCCCTCTCCAATTTTTAGTCCATGAGTTTAAACATTTGATGCAACTATGATAACAAGGAATAAGATTTCAGGACTGTGATTACAAGTCGTGGGATAACGAAAACTTCAAAGGAATCACATTTCCTCCCTACCTTTAACCTTTATATTCATCATGCTTGGGGGCATTGCCAGTGGAAAGCAAGTCGAATGTATTAATTCTGTCAATTTCTAGTCTGAAAGTGGAAATGCGCGTTTTTATTGTATTCGACTCATTTCTAGAAAGTTCTCGATTTTAAAACAAATTGTTGGTGTAGGATTTTCTTAACAGCCTAATATTTTCATAATCAATAATACTATTTCGCAGAAGTAATGACAGTGATAAGCAGTGGGCGTGGATTGAGAATAGGTAAAGGAAGTCAAAATTACCGTTTTGAGTTCTTTGAATCTCTGCTGTTCCCCATTATTGAGTTTTCGTTTTTTCTTGATGTTGTCCAACTTCTTAAATTCTGTGGGCAGAATGTCGCGAATGAGACGATGAAGAAGAATATCAGGAACCCTCGATTCAAGCATCTGTCTCGACTCAGCTACCACACGGACCGGCTGAAAATTGTTAGAATAGTGAATAAATATTTGAAAAATTTAGAGTATATTTATTTTACATATAATTAGTTTGCCTACATAAAAAATACAAATATGAATGAAACTTGTGGTTTTCTAAAGGAGTCAGGATGAGAATATTTATCTGAGTTCCATTCAGATTGCAATAAAAATGGATGAATGAAGACAAACATCACGCATGACTATTAACTAAAGTGGTCCACTACATATATATTTATAAACAAAAATAATGGAATTTTATAACTAAAATCTTACATTCAAGCCAGTTTTCATGATGCGAAGTGCACATTCATCTGCAGCAGCATTACTGGGTGAACATACGAAGAGTATTTCGTCCTCTTTCAGGTTCTTTGAAAGGTGGAAGGCGATCGCTGCTAGCACATCAGTCTATAATTGGCAAAGGAAGATTTTAGGGTTGGCCCCTTCTTGCGGGATTTAAGCTTCCAGGGCTTTAGAGGAGAAAATTAGAAGTCGGATGATTTAAAAATTAGCTGCCCTGTTCAAGACTTCATACCGCGTCACTATACAAGAAGAAAGCTAAACGTCATACTTTTCCGGTTCCACCCGGGCCTTCAATGATTGCCACTCGATTGTTGATGGCCATTTTGATGGCTGCTTGTTGGAAAGAGTTGAAAGGGGGGAGTCCCTGGATGTCGTATTCTGGGACCTCATCATTGATCTGAGTTTATTTGAAATTAATTTTCCTTGTAATTTTTAACTTTTAACAAACCTTCAAATCATCCAGACTGACTTCAGCGCCCAAAATCGCTTGCCGAATTGTTTCGTTGAAGTTCGTCACTTCGACGAATTTTTTCAGGGCAGCACACTCCCTTTCGAACGGAACAGGATTATAGAGGACCTGAAATCAAAGTATCTCAATTATCCATGAGATCGATAGTTTCTAATCAAAGGAGAAATCCAAAGCCTTTCCTATTGTCTACCTGCGTATCCATCTCATTCTCTTCACTATTTTCACTCGCGTATTGCGTGTGGCTTGCATAATCGCCTTTTCCCAGCAGGTAATACCAATCTCAGCAATACTGTAGAGTAGATGAAGTTCTTGAATCTCCTTTACCTGGAATGTGATTTCATTCGACTTCCACTTGGGGGTTAAATCTTGGGAAGTGCCGTTTAGCAGAATGCAGTAGTTGTCGTCTGTCACTGTAATTGAACAATATTTGAATATAAAATAGTGTTCAATGATTTGAATCATTTAGTAATAAAAGTAATCTTTCAAAACCTACAATCGGGAAGTTTGGTAATGATGCCGTGTCGTTCCCATTTCGACTCCTGTGGTCCTTCAATTTTTCCGAAGTCTCCGATAGAAACTCGAATGGCCATCGTGTCTTTGCTTTCTACAAACTTCATTTTTGTATTTAAAAAAATTCTAACAAGTACCCATATTAGTGATATCAGGAAGCTGAAAATGGAAGACCAGTTCGTTTCGCTCGTCCCGAACAATGTCGTGCCAGATCAATCCAGCTCGCATTTTCTTTGCGGCTCTTTCCTGCTCAGCCCTTTCCACGGAAATGGCGACGAAGACAGAGTCTGCCAAATCTTTTGAATTTGAAAACCTGAAAAATATTTATATAAGATGATAATAAGGAATATCTACCTGCGGTCTATTTGAGGAAGAACCAATAGCATTGGATGTTTAGGAACTGAAGGAATCTGAAATTAATTCTTATGAAAGCCTATTCTTCATCCTATGAAACAGTTTTTAAACTTTCTTAGCTCACACAAATTCCATGATTGAAATATATTTGCTAAACTAAAAAATCCAATTCATTAACTTTAGCGAGACGTGGAAAGGCAATTCAAAAACATTAATGTTTTCATTTATAATGGTATGTATATACAGGGTGCGGGAAAATTATGGAGGCACCGATAAATTGGGATTTAATCCGAAATATTGAAGTAATCGAGCTCAAATAAAAAAAATAATTTATTAATAACATAACGATAAAAAATAAATTAAGAGTTTTCGAAATAGCCGCCTTTAGTGTTGATGCGGGCCTTGAATCATTCGGGGAAGGCATCGATGACGGCATGCAACTAGTCGTTGGGCATTTTGTCTCATGCTTTGACAAGAGAAGACTTCAAGAAGTCGAGACTTTTGTGGGAAGTAGAGTAGGCCTTGGTCTCAACATATGACCAAATGGGATAATCCAATAGGTTCAAATCAGGGCTGTTGGAGTGTCATTCGGAAGAGGAGATGAAATATGGAAAGTGAATTTTGCAGAAGGATTGAGTAGATTTTGACTTGTGGGAAGGGGCCGAATCCTGATGAAAGCAGGAGGGACGGGATTTAAAATGGATTTTGGTCCAGGGAATAAGAGCTTTATTTTAAATAAGATTTGATAGGCTTCGGTGTTGATCTTGGCGTTCTGGGGGACGAACACGAGAGGGGACTTTCCATGATAGGCGGTAGCCGCCCAAACCGTGATTGACTGATGAGCACGTCTTCCGACCAGTTTGCCATTGGAATTAGCAGAGGAGATGTCTGGGGACAGGATGTGATCATTTTGACGATTCATTAAAAGTTCAATTGTGAATATTTCCTCACCCGAAAAAATAATCGTTTTGTAGCGTGTCGAAGAAAACCTCTTGTGAAGTTGTCGGCATCTTTCAAGTCTGTTTGACATCATTTTACCCCGTGAGTTCGTGAACTTTTTGAATTCTGTAGGAGTTGAGTCCCAAGTCCTTCCTGATGATGGTTCTGATTGGTTTTCGTCGATTTTCAACTTTTTAGCCATTTTTTGTATGGATCTTCGGGAATTTCGTCAAATCATTTCACGAAGCTTTTTCTTGTTCTGTTCCATCTGCGCACTTCGTTTTCTGCCTTTTCCCGGGCGGTCAGCAGTAAACCCAACCTCCTTGAACCGTTTTACAGTCTTCTGGACCATCGCTCGACTGACTTTCAGCAGTTTGACGATGTCTTTCGTTTGATTCCCAGCCTGATGAAATGTGATGATAGTGGATCACTTTAAACTTGGGGCTACCATTCTGAATAGAAAACCTACCAATGGTAAATAGTACATGAAAATGATCACGAAATACATGGTAATGACAAAAAAATAACATGTGAACTCTGCGCACTTCGCGAAAAATTGACGCTTTAGCAACTGCCTCCATAATTTTTTCGCACCCTGTATATACATACAAAACTTTGTTTGGTTCCTTAAACTACTTTTATTCAAAATTTATCAATGATGGAAAATTAACTTGTATACCTGAGATTCCTCCTTCCTTGCCCATTGAACTGTTCTGCGGGTCTTATCAGGGAAAAATACTTCTTTCATCTGGGCGACCTTCTCAGCGTCTTCATGATGACAGAATTCGACTCGACCATAGCCTCTATTTCTTTTTCCTTCATCATCTCTGAGTGTCGCCTGTAATTCAATAGGATTATATTCCACATAGGGATAAGAAGAGCTTTTCTGTAAAAAAATCTCTGGCCTTTGAATTTTCTGTCTTCGCTTTTGCCATTAAAATTTGAAAGTTTGTGTCATTGTTATTACTGTCCCATAATGCATTGAAAGAATACCGATTTAACTTGACCATATGATTGAAAGAATTCAATCAAAATATCAGACGTGTCCGATTTTTTAATTTTTCCAACCAAGATGATGGACGGCGAAGGGTTCAGGCTTGACTCTAAATTTTTATATGAAAATAAAAATAAATTTTCAAAGAATTTGAAAAGGTTAATTTTTTTATTTCTGAAAAAAAATTTCTTCTAGAGTTTAAATAAGCCGATTTAGGGAGGACGATCGTCAGAAAGACCTTGCGACCTACTCCTTATAGTTTATTTTCGTCTGACGAGAGTGCTCCCTAGGTCTGGGTAAGAGTAAAGCTGATACTCAATAGCTACAATTTATTGTCAAATCGTTACAGGTTTTAAGATGATAAAAGTGGTTTCTGTTGTAAAGTATCAAATGGCATTGAGAAATCAAAGGTGAATATGTAGGGAATTTTCTTAATCCCCATTAGGAATACCTGCATTGATAGTTTTGTTGCTGGAAGTCAAAGAGTTAGCTGAAGCCATTGATTAAATTTGCTAAAATTGAAGGATTTTGAATGAAAATCGAGTGAAGATCAAGGGAATTCTGATAGAAATATGCACGAAATTGAATAATTTTTATAGAAAATATCATGAAATTGAGTAATTATAATAGAAAATATGCTAAACTCGAATAATTTTAATAGAAAATATCATGAAATTGAGTAATTTTAATAGAAAATATCATGAAGATCACGGATTTGAACAGAAAATATGCTAAATCGAATGAATTGTAATAGATTGGTTAACGGGTGATCAGTCCGGTTTTCAATAGCATTTAGCATAGGGTAGTTTAGGGAAATTTTACAGGACAAGAAGCAGGAGAAGTGTACACCTCAAACTTGGATAAGTAAACCTTTATTAATGATAAAAAGTAGGATAATTAAATTAAACTAAAAGGGTAATCAATAAACGCGAGTCTCAGGGGTTCGATCTCGCAATCTAACTCTAGCTCATGGGAGAAAGGACAAGACAGACGAAAGAGAAACGGTCTGTCTTGCCCTTTGGCAGATAGAAAAAGCTGGTTGACTCACCGTCCCCAGCTACAAAATACAAATCTAGGTCGATTAATCGGCAAGAATTTTAACAGAAAATTATATGAAATGAAATAATTTTGATAAACTTATGAAAAAAATCAATAAAAATAAAATCCGATGAGAATTGTGTTGAGCAGCAAGAAATGCTGCTTAATCTTGAGACAAAAGAGTGGAAGAAAAGAATAACATTTTTTTCCATCGGAAATAGATTCAATCTGGTGATAACAGAAATCGTAACTTTTCTACGCAATTGAAAAAGGTGAAGATCACAGTTTGCGACACTCTCGCCTTTAGAGGAAGAAACTGGGACCAGTTATCTAATGCGAAAAATTAGGTTTAAAAACTAAAATCTTAATCTAAGTGAGGGTGAAATTGATTTGAAGAGACTTCTTCTTCATTCGCAAACGGACCAAATGCCTTGTGCTATTGCAAGTAGGCGTTGTTGCGGCCCAGTGCATTCCATTTGATCATGTCTGATGTTCGCGCTGCTCATCGAAACGGGTCTCACGTGTCTATCCGCTTGAATTTTGATGTAATTTCAGTTCAAATTATTCTCTGAATTTCGCAGAATGTACACACATATCTCATTTAATCTTAAAATCAATCATACGGTTATGAAGTTATGAACGTTTTTACTCGAATTCGTCAGCCATTACGTATTTTATGCTGATTCAACAGTTAAGTAACTCATAATTTATTAATTGCCAATAAGTTTATACATCGAAGTAGCACATGAATTACGATGATATTCGAATATATAAATATCTAAATTCATTGAGCAACTACAAATTTTGCTTATGGCTGCTTTTCCAATTTCATAATTTTCTTCTTTCGTTTTCCTGATTGAGCAAATATGTGAGCGCGAATTCTTCTGGGGTTGATTCCTTCAATTTCTTGACTACAAATTATCTTTGTATATCTGAAGAGAACACATCGATAAAATACCATTTAATAGAAAACCTCCGGCGTTTCGTTTTGATTTTGCCCAAATAGATCAATAGCTGCGTTTGGATAGTCAAATACAATAACGTCTGGACGATGACGCGTTTGAATCTGTAAGTAAACACTTTTTGGGCTTATTTTTTAAAAGAAGTCTAATCAAAATCTAAATATCCAACTATTAATGAGTAGTTTAAGACTATGACTTTTACTCTTCACATTTTGTGTATCTTTCAGTTTCAATTTCTGTTACCTTAAGTTGTATGATCCTCTTGTTGGGATTGCTTTGATAGAGAAAATGATGTAGTGCCAATTTCTTTTATTCTTCTTCTCGAAATATTTGTCGAATCCTCGGGAGATTTCCTTTCGAAGGGATTTCCAGCAAATATTTCCCCCATTCAGCTTTCATAATTGTAGCAATTTCTCCTTTGATGGAGACTGTCAGAATCTGTGGCGGTATTTTTTGCTCAAAAAGTCGCACTTCTTTCTACAACAAGTGCGACTTTGAAATTTGCTAGTCGCACTTTTTAAGAAAAAAGTACGACTTCTTCTATCCTCGAAGTGCGACTTTTTGAGCAAAAAATACCGCCACAGATAAACCACGCCCCTTTCCCTTGTCCACGAAAAGGAGCGATTTTCCCGATTTTTCGCGTTAAATTTTATCAATTTTTTAATCAGTAACGTATTTTTTCGCGGTTTTTTCGTTGGGGATGTTTAGAGGGGCACCTCAGACCCTGAAAAATGTAGAAAACATGGTACCAGAGTGAATTTGGCAGAATGGCTGGCGGTCCCTAACTATAATATTATTATTTTAACATCCTGAGAGCATACTATGACATTTGCACTTCTTATTTTATCCTATTCCTAGCTATCCTTAACCTAGCCTAGCCTTAACCTAGCCTATCCTATTCCTAACCCTATCCCTAACCTATTCCTTGCCCTATCCCTAACCCTAGCCCTAACCCTTGTTCTACTCTCGACTTAACCCGAACTTGTGTGCTTGTCCCATATCCCCATCTCGACTGTGCACTATTCCGGCTATTCAGAAGCTTGCTAGCTGCTAAAAACCCCAACCATTTCCGTGCCTAGCGGATGAGTAAAGATATTTGGTGACTGGAATTACACCGTAGTAGTTGGAGGGTAGTTGGAGGTTGAAAGAAGGGCGGTATTTGAATTGTAATATGTGAATTTTGAGTAGTTTTTAGCTGTCAAAATGGGAAAAATGAGCGTTTGTTTCTGAGATGGGCGGTGCTGATGGAAAATGTGAGCTTTTGCTTCTAAGATGTGCTTCTAAGATTAGTACTGTTGATGCAAAATGTGAGTATTTATCGTATGAAACGGGCGGTGTAAATACAAAAAGTATGCGTTTGTTTTAAAAAGCAAGTATTGTTGATAAAAAATGTGACAAATCTAAGAATTTGCCTTCAAAAATGAGTATTGCTGATGCAAAATGTGGGTATTTATTATATTAGATAGATGGTGGAAATACAAATTTATTATATTATATAGATGGTGGAAATACAAAAAGTATGCGTTTGTTTTAAAAAGCAAGTATTGTTGATAAAAAATGTGACAAATCTGAGAATTTGCTTTGAAAATAGCGAGTATTTGATGAGAAAATTGTGAGAATTTGCTTTCCGAGGTGGGTGGAATGATGCTGATGGAAAATCTAAGCATTTGTGTTTTTGC
>LIAE01008711.1:164547-174975 GCA_002287525.1 Diploscapter pachys | reverse complement strand
CTTCTTTTCTAATTCTTGTACTGATTTTTCCAAAACTCAATTAAACTTTGTCACTGAAATCTATTAAAACATCTCAATTTCAATAATTTCCCATATTTCAGTCCCTCGAAATTAGGATGGTACAGGAGACAAGGTGATAATGAAAAATTCGATATTCATGGCGGAGCTAGATTGATTCAAACAATTTACATGGCGAAATCGACATACTGTGGAAATGGGGAACAAACATTTGATACATCGTTACGAGCTAAATTCTATGCGGAGCACGATGTAAGATTCAAACAAATCAGACGCATTTTGTACTCTAAATGATTCATTGACTCATCTTCTGTTCATTATCTGTTAAACCGCAATATTGACCAATTTTTAACATTGATGTTGGGATGATTACAGCATTTAGTTTCACATAGTTTAATTTTTACTCACCGCTCACTATCAGGTTCAGACAAGTAACATTTCAAGGATATTAAATTCAGAACAATCTTAATTTGAAATTTGACAAAACAATTTAGAAACCCTTCACATATCGAATACCTCCACCTCTGATATCAGAACAACCATGGATCAAAAGTGCTCGAATTAATGCAAATCTAGATGACGATCGCAGAAATGTCGTTGTGAGTTATCCGAAGGGAAGAACCCTCAGATTCAGTTTGCGAAGTAAAGTCTTTCTCTTAAAATATAAGTGATGCCTCTGCTTCAGCAACAAACAAATCTAACGGAAAAGAGCTCGTGTTCTGTCATCATTCGTCGAGAATTTCTAACTTTAGCGGAACAATCGTTCTGGACACGAATAGTAACTGGTACATTCAATCCAGACCTAGGCAGACCTTCAGCTAGAACGAAAAATATAGGGGAGGGGGTACGCAACAAGACTGTCAAATTAGATTAGCTTAAAAGGAGTACGTTCGAACGATCTGGCTTAAGCTATGCCTAGATTTGATTTGATTTTTTCTCATATTTTTCAATGAACTATTTCCTAATTCAGGTATTTGAATTTGACACTCTACAACGCTTCTGGATACATTAATGGATCCGTGAAGGAGTCTTTTGAACAATCATCTGGCGATCTGTACAGCTTCACGGAATATGCCGGAAGTCAAGATGTAAGCTCCTAATTTTATCGTGAATACTCAACCAGTTTAATGGAATCAATTCAAATAGTTGTAAAAAACATTCATGTCATTTACCAAATTCAAATATTTCGCATCCAAAAATCCATTTTATATTTTAACTCATTCTTATTTTCAGAAAATTTCTTTGAGCGAATCACTTCATGTTAACTTAACATTAGCTATTGGAGAAGGGAAACGTATGATTTGTCTTAGCGCCGATATAACCCGACGATAAACCAATCTGTCACATTCTGGAATTCATAAAATCAGAGCAGGATGTGATTTTCTAACTTAACAACAAATTTACTATCAGAAATTTCAGAATACCCCTACCCATTTGATAGAGTCCAAACTAAAGAGCAATTGTAATGATTGCAATCCAACCACCACTCCACCTGTGAAAACCAATGTTTTACAGACCTTCTGAGGTAAATGAAAGGAAAGAAATTCTAATAAATCATGCTATTCAGCTCGATACTGTTCGAGGAAATAAGCAATGCTGTCACAACCATCTGTGACTTTTTTCCATTTAAAAAAGTTCGTTTATATGATAATTAATTTAATGTTAAACAATTGGACATGCCTGACAGAGACATTCCAATATATGCTTTATTGTATTGTTGCCAAATATTTTCCGAAAAGCCTGCTTCCAAGCCCCCTATATAAGATGTGCCCCTCAGTCTTCCGCGTTCTTTATTATTGTGATTCTCGATTGCTAATTATCGTTATTTTTACTAGACTGTAGGTTAATAAATTCTGCGAACATATATCACGACCAAAACATTTATTAACGTTTTATTGATTTTGATTCATACAAATGTGTCACAATATCTAACATTGTTCAAAGTCGAGATAACCAGGTTAACACAAGTTATTTTCAATTACTATCATGATTTCTTATGACCTAGCGGACGATATTAGATTAATTAGTTCCTCGAGAGAAAACTGATAGAGAATATTATTCGCCGCTTCTCTAACAGATGCTGAAAGGAAATATGATTTAGTATCTTCGATTTATTTTTCAATTAGTTGGATTGAGTAGCAACTGAGAAATGGTGGAATGACGTGAGCTATATTTTCCCACACTATTTCTCCCGGCTGCGAGTACTTTGTTACCACGAGTGAGTACTTTGTTCCCAAAGAAAATAATGAGCACATTGTTACCAAGAGTGAGTACTTTGTTCCCAAAGAGTAGAAGAAAAGTGAGTACTTTGTTACCAAACGCTATTTCTCCCCTTTTTTCTTCTTATCCTACACTATTTCTGCTTTGGGAACAAAGTACTCACTCTTGGTAACAATGTGCTCATTGCAAATCTTTGGGAACAATGTACTCACTCTTGGTAACAAAGTACTCACTCGTGGGAACAAAGTACTCGCAGCCATTTCTCCCTACGTTTATATTGTCAATGACCAATAGCTTGAGAGAAATAAATGATACGCAAATTCGAATACTGCAAAGCGTGCATTGCGTATTTAAAAATAATCGCTAAATTTCTTGAATATGATGTAATAGCATAAAGTTGGCTGTTGCAAACAGCACGCTAATTCTCGTGCAAAAGCGCGTGGAATTATGCGACTTGTCGTAGGAACTGTATACACGCCTCTGTGAAAGTGAAAGGGGGCGCCAGCTCTCATCTCGAATGGAATGAATAATAGCACACAGTGCTTTGTCCCCTCATGATGCAAAAAGGGCGTGAAGAATCATTATCGTTTCTAAACTCGTATTTAACGCATTTTTCGGGTTTTTTTTGCTATTGGATCGTAACAAGTGGATCAAAATTAGTAGGTATACTAGTTTTCAAAGCTGTAGACGCTCAAATAGGCCTTCAGTAGTGACGAATTCGCATGAAAAAATAGATTTTTTAAATTGTCAAATTTCTCAAAAATTTCGCGAATATGGGTGTTCTCGAAACCTACGTTTAGAGTTAATATCCATAAGAGTTCAAAAATGCAAAAATGCCAAGAATTAGAAGTGAAATGAAAGTTTCTATATCGCAAAGTTAGCAAATTTATACACAATTTCGGTATCAAATGAAGTTCTGGAGGTGCGTCAACTTATTTTAGGAAGATAATTGTATGTAATTAACTTTTAATTAGTTTAATTACAAAAAAAATATTATAGTCCATTGTAAAAAACTTGACAGTCGCAGTGCCCTTCGCACAAGGGGGCGGTGCGAACAGCACGCTTCCCGCTCGCGTCGCGGCATGCAATGAGTTTCATTATTCAAACCGGATTTTCGCTTTCATTTATTTTTTTCGACGTTTTCATTTGGGATTTTTATAATTATTCGGTAATTAGCGATAATTAGGATATAATTACGAACATTTTGCTGAAAAACTATGCTCAAGAAGTCATTTTATCGAAACGATTTAAAAAATCACGAAAAACACGAAATAAGACAAAACTAAAATTTGCATTCGTAATCATGTCCTAATTATCGTTAATTATCACAATTTCGAAGAAAAAAATGAAAAATCTATTTAAAAAATAATTTTTTAAAATCACTGCAAAATACGAGAAAAATAAATGAAAAGTGGTTATTTATTGAATCGCCTACAAGCAATTGGCTCTAATTATCGATAATTACCGAATGATTATAAAAATCACGAATGAAAATGTCAAAAAATAAATGAAAGTGGAAATCCAGTTTAAATAATGAAACTCAGTGCATGCCGCGACGCGAGCGGGAAGCGTGCTGTTCGCACCGCCCCCATGTGCGAAGGGCACTGCGACTGTCAAGTTTTTTACAATGGACTATATTTATATAAGATTTAAAATTGGATCTAAAAGCATAATTTTCTTCTTGAGCTTGTCTGTCTATTAAGAGTGAACGTCTGAGAAAGCTATTATCGTTCATGCTTGAAAAATGTGAGGCTGATGAGAAGTGCGCTCCATTTCTAATTAATTCTTGCCCAATTTGGTGATAAAATGAAGCTAGCATTTTCCCCTTTGCATTCTACCTTACGACAATTCTTTTTCCAGCGGGAACTAAGGGAATAGTCGTAAGATAGTGGCAGAAAGAGAAGGTGTACATTGCACAGCGAGATAGACTCAACTGCTCACTCGTATGAAGCAAATAACATCTCAGATCAGGTAAAAAGACTTACCAATATTTTTGTTAAGGAAATCTGAAATTGATAAATTATATAAGGTCAAAAATAGGATCTAAAAGCATAATTTTCTTCTCGAGCTTGTCTGTCTATTAAGAGTGAACGTCTGAGAAAGCTATTATCGTTCATGCTTGAAAAATGTGAGGCTGATGAAAAGTGCGCTCCATTTCTAATTAATTCTTGCCCAATTTGGTGATAAAATGAGGCTAAAATTTTCGAAATTGTCAGCTTCATTTTATTATAAAATTCGGCTCTCACTTGGGACACTGTATATTAGTTTGACACGAATGGGCAGTTGACAAGCATTTTCCCCTTTGCACTCTACCTTACGACAATTCTCTTTTCAGCGGGAAGAAAGAAGGAATAGTCGTAAGATAGTGGCAAAAGGGGAGGTGTGCATTGCACAGCGAGATACTCAACTGCCTACTCGTATGAAATAAATAATATTTAGTCAAATGAAAAGTCTTACCGGTAGCGGTATGTAGAGTTCCATTAAGTGCCCCTAAAATTGATAAATTATATAAGATCAAAATAGGATCTAAAAGCATTATTTCTTCTTGAGTTTGTTTATCTATTAAGAGTGAATGTCTGAGAAGGCTACTATCGTTCATGCTTGGGAAATGTGAGGTTGATGAGAAGTGCGCTCCATTTTCAATCAATTCATTCTTGTCCAATTTGGTGATAAAATAAAGCTAGCATTTTCCCCTTGCCTTTTTGCACTCTACCTTACGACAATTCTTTTTCCGATGAGAAGAAAGAGGAAATAGTCATAAGATAGTGGCAAAAGGGGAAGATGTGCATTGCACAGCGAGATAGACTCAACTGTCCACTCGTATGAAACATAATATCTCTGATCAGGTAAAAAGACTTGCCTTTAGTTGTGGACACGGTACCGTCTGAAATTGATAAACTATATAAGATTTTTAAAAATAGGATCTAAAAGCATAATTTTCTTCTTGAGTTTGTCTATTAAGAGTGAATCCCAGCATAATAGGTCATGGGCCATAATGGCGCCATTATGGGGCCATAGCCCAGGGTCATGGCACATCGATGTCCCCATATGGGCCCATGGACTTCTATGTGCCATCTATGGGCCATACCCAGCCATGACCGGGCCATCGATGGGTCATCTATGGGCCATTTATGGGCCATTTATGGGCCACCTATGGGCCACTTATGGTCCATTTATGGGCCATCTATGGGCCATGGTTGGTATGGCCATATATGGGCCCATAAGGGGCCATGACCACTGGGGGTCATGGCACATCTATGTCCCCCGATGGGCCCATGACCTATTATGCTGGGATGTATGAGAAGGCTATTATCGTTCATGCTTGAGAAATGTGAGACTGATGAGAAGTGCGCTCCATTTTCAATCAATTCATTCTTGTCCAATTTGGTGATAAAATGAAGTTAGCATTTTCCCCTTTCTCTTTGCACTCTACTTTACGACAATTCTCTTTCCAGTGGGGAGAAAGAGGGAATAGTCGTAAGATAGTGGCAAAAGGGGAAGTATGCATTGCACAACGAAATAAACTCCACTGTCCACTCGTATGAAACAAACAATATTTCTAATCAGGTAAAAAGACTTACTAATAATTGTCTTCGTGGTTCCTGAAATTGATAAATTATATAAGATGAAAAATAGGATTTAAAAACATAATTTTCTTCTTGAATTTGTTTATCTATTAAGAGTGAATGTCTGAGAAGGCTACTATCGTTCATGCTTGGGAAATGTGAGGTTGGTGAGAAGTGCGCTCCATTTCTAATTCATTCATTCTTGCCCAATTTGATGATAAAATGAAGTGAGTTTATGCATAATTAGGTAGTAAATGTAATCATTAGGAAAGGTCTGGCTTATCCTCTTCGACATGTCTGTCAATTTCTTTCTTGTCGAAATTTTCAGCTTCATTTTATCAGAAAATTCGGCTCTCACTTAGAACACCTTGTATATTAGTTTGACACGAATGGACAGTTGGCAAGCATTTTCCCCTTCCCCTTTTGCACTCTACTTTCCGACAATTCTCTTTCCAGCGTCGAGAAAGAGGGAATAATCGTAAGATAGTAACAGAAGGGAAGATGTGCATTGCACAGCGAGATAGACTCAACTGCCCACTCGTATGAAACAAATAATATCTATGATCAGGTAAAAAGACTTACCAACAGTTTGGTTAAGAAATCCTGAAATTGATAAATTATATAAGATGAAAAATAGGGTCTAAAAGCATAATTTTCTTCTCAAGTTTGTCTATTAAAAGTGAATGTCTGAGAAGGCTATTATCGTTCATGCTTGGAAAATGTGAGGCTGATGAGAAGTGCTCTCCATTTTTAATTCATTCATTCTTGCCCAATTTGGTGATACAATGAAACGAAAATTTTCGAAGCGGTTAGCACACATGTCGAAGAGGACGGAGTAGACATTTCGAAATGCCTACTCCATCCTCTTCGACATGTCTGCCAACTTTTTATTTTCGATTGGTAATCAAGGAGTATTTTTGATTGCCACAGGAAAATTGAGATATCTCTACCTAATTTTTGGTTCATAAGGATCAGATGGACATGAATGACGACCCTATATATATCTTTAATTTTTAAAATTAAAAATCCTTATAAATCGTGCTTGATTAGAATCTAATAAATTTGGACGGCGACTTCCATTTCAAAGCTAAGAGTTGGATGGCGAGCTCGTCATCCGATTGGAAGATGATTGTGAGGTGAGAAAATAGTGTGCGAAATTGAGTGAGAAAGTTCGTCATCCAAAAACATTGTAACTAAACTTTTTAGATTGCCAATCGAGAATTTTGCGATGGTAAAATTGGATGACGAACTTTTATGTAAAGAATTCGGCTACAGATAAAAAAAATCTTACCTGTCAGCGTATTACTGATGCTTCCAGCCAATCCTCCAACCGTTCCAGTCAATCCTCCAACCGCTTCACCCAATCTTCCAGTCACTTCTCCAATCACTCCTCCCAATCCTCCTCCTTTCCCTAAAATTGATAAATTATATAAGAGCAAAAATAGCATCTAAAAGTATAATTTTCTTCTTGAGTTTATCTATTAACAGTGAATGTCTGAGAAGACTATTATAGTTCATTCTTGGGAAATATGAGACTGATGAGAAGTTCGTTCCATTGCTAATTAATTCTTGCCCAATTTGGTGATAAAATGAAGCTAACATTTTTCGAAAAAGTTGACACACATGTCGAGAGAATGGAGTAGATATTTCGAAATGGTTATATTCGTCATTCAGTCAAGTGCACTAATTACGGTCATCCATTGTCATAGAAAGATATCACTGGTAATACGAGGTGGTTGTGAGCTTATGCATAGCTAGGTAGTAAATGTAATCATTAGGAAAGATTTGGTTCGTCCTATTCGACATGTTTGTCAACTTCTTTCTTTTCAGTTTCATTTTATCAGCAAATTAGGCAAAAACAAATGAATTCAGCAATAGAGCACACTCTCCATCAATCTCACATTTCCCAAGCATGAACGATAGCACTTTTAGCGCAGTGTGTGCGCTCTTTGACATTGTACGCACCAGGAGTGCACGAATTTAAAATTTTGAAATTTTCGAAATCAAAATTGAAATAGAAATTAACCGCTAATAATTTCCAAAATCGAAATGAATTTCCAAAAACTTTTGCCAGGTAAATTGCACAATGTCCAATTAGTCGTCATTCCATTCATTCTCTTGATATTGTGATTTTTGTGATATTTTACTTCATTTTAGATGTAATCTCAAGTAAAATTAAGAACTTTGGACTATCCAGCCAATTCGGATCACGAAATGAAAGAAACATGAAATTTTATTTGGTTAGAACAATTCAGCTTTACTGGGCACATTTTCGCAAACACCCAGATGTGGATTATCCTAATGTATTCATTTATAGGCCAAGTTGATAAAAAAAAAAAGAATTATAAAAATTCAATGAAAATTGAGGAAAAATAAATGAATGGAGTGACGAATAATCGTATATTGTACAGTTCTCCTGACACAAAGTTGTACACTCTGCGCATTAGACTTCAAGTAGTTTTCAAAGTTTTATGATAATGATTATAAATTTTACCTCCTCCTACTACAGAACCAGAGGATCCACCGGCACCGGCCTAGAGTTTTATTAATTAAAAGAATGATTTTAAAAATTTCAATATAAAAACTTGTAAATTCACCTCATAAAATGAACCAAGGGGATGAGTATAATTTGATTTTACCTCTCTCTTCTCTAATACTTTGCTTGATACCAGCCCTATTATAAACACAAGGATCGCGATGAATGCAATAACTCGCATCCTGAAATTATCTTATTCATGACTGATAGATTTTTTTATTAAATAATTCTGTTTTGAAACAATATGAGCTAGTTCTGGAAATATATTGATAGACTAAAAAGACTTATTATCGCTAACTGATAGGCTGTTGTCAAAATCAGAATTTATATGAAAATGATTTTGATTACAATATTTGTCTAAGCCGGGAGCAAAAACAAATGAATGGATTTCGAGGTGTCTTGATAAGAGGGGAAAGCTCTGATGGAAAGATGAATGGGGAATCGAAGGGTTAAGCTCGAATTGAAGGTATCAATGTCTTTAGTTCTCGGCGATTCACCAGAGTGTATTCAAGAAAAAAGAGATTGGATACCGTTAGATTGGAGATAACAAACGTTAGTTGATTTGGTAATTCAAATAGCACGATGGATAAATCACGAAGTTATTTCAAAGCTAAAATGGACTATCTTCTCTCGAAAAATGGCCCTCTTGTCCACTTAAAATTAGAACCCCTTTTATATCGAGTCAAGGGAGCGGGCTCCGCCTCCATTGATAAGACTCTTAGAACATTGTCATCATTTTATCTCGAAACCTGTGCTATTTTTCAAATTTCGGTGATTAGAACAAGTTAGAGAATATCTCTCCGTCAAATATCATTTATGCAAAAATGTCAGTCTTTAGTTTTCTGATGCACGAACGACTGCTCTATCGATATCTCTCTTGGAAAAATTTGAGTACGAACTATAAGCTCATGAGAAATAGTGAATAAGCTAGAGAAGCATAATCTTTCATGAAACGAATCCTAGAGAGGTAAAAATGCCTATGAACGTCAATGCAAATTAGAATTTCACAAAATCAACTAACATCAGCGACATTATCGGATCATAGAAAGTTCTGACAGTTTCCCAGAGGTAGCAATTAAAGTGGTTGATTATCTATTGATAAATATAAAATTATAAATAACAAGCAATTATCAATTTGCTGGTTGCAACAATGATTATTTTGCAATGTTTTTTTTCCAATCACAACTGATTTTGTAGTTATTTTCCCCATAAATTTTAATTATATTCAGTATGTCACACCACTCAAAATATTTCTTTATTTTTCAATCAGCCCGACTCTTTCTAGATCTATTGTAACCCTAAATCTGTATGTATCAATAAAATTGACTAACTGCTTCCATTTCAGCCGTCTGAGCAGACTGACTTTGGTCGATTCAAATGTGAGAAACTTGAGGTTTTCCATAAATTTTCCATGAGACAATTCGACTTCTGGCCTAAAATTTACTTTTCTCCAAATTGATATTTAAAAAATGACAATAACGAAATATCTTCAACTTTTCTTCAAATACATACTAGTAATTAGACTAGATTAGACAGTTCCGATATAGCGATATTTCCTTGTTTCTATTTGAATATTTTAGAGCTATAAAATTTACATTTCAATGGTTGTATCATCCTTCCTCTCATCTTCCAGCATATCGCTTTCAAGCAGAGGCACGGTTTCTTTGTCTCTGTCCAGCATCGTATGAAACTAACTGAAATTGCAAGATAAAACAAAGCAAACCCCTTTGAATTCTGAAATAAACACCACTGATGTCTTACACTTAGACTTTCACTTTAGTAGTTACAGATAATCACAGGTGTTATTTCGTGTTTGTGAAGAAGATCTAAGATAATCTAGTTACACAGTCGTCTTGACAACGTCTCATATGATACGGTTTTAAACTTGCAAATGTTAATGAGCTACAATATTAGATACAGAGACGAAATCGATTAACAAATTTATTGATAATGAAATTAAACTATCGTAATAAATATGAAGTAGAGAAACAACACATTTTTATGAGTTGTTATAAATTAGTTTGAAATAAAATTTTGGCACTCTAAGGTCATCTATCGACCGGATAAATTGGCTTATCGTTCTAAAAG
>LIAE01008711.1:141821-164488 GCA_002287525.1 Diploscapter pachys | reverse complement strand
TTGTTTTATCTTGAAATTTTTCATCCTACTAATAAAAAGGTTCAAGAATTAGAAAAAAAATAGTTTTCAAAGCAATAATGAAATTTGCAATCTTAAAATCTAGTGATGTTTAGAAAGTTTTCAAGCATAAACGACACTGATAATTATTATAGCTCCATAATGTGTTTGAGAATGTGTCTATGTTTGAATGTTCGTTAATTCTTATTGCTAGTTATTGTTGTCCGAGTAACGATTTCATTTGGATATGCTGGCCGATTTCAAATTTACACCTGCTCAAAATCAAATGTTAGTGTCGATTTGTACCAGGAGCAAAGTTCGAGGGAAATTTCTAGCATTGGAGAGAAGATGATTATGCAAATTATGCAGTGATTGACGCACGAACGACGGTTTGATCGAAGTTCTCTCTCCTGGAATTTTTGGATGTTTTCTATTGATTGACTAGAAAGTGGAACCCATTCAATTTTCAAACGATAAAAAAGAAATCAAAATTAAATGAATGTAGCTGAAATATTCGATGTAGAAAATTGGTTATAGTAATCACCAACTTATATTCTGAAAAACAATTTAGTTTATTAAGAATGTTGAAAATCGATGCATTATTAAATTGTTGGATCGGATAGTACCACAAATCATGCTTTAAAAGATCCGACTAATTTCCAAATAAAATTTCCCTCAAATGACAATTTTGATCTCCAACATTTTCATAGTTATCATCTTTGATAAGATTTATTGGATATTTTGCTGTCAATTCGGAGTATTGGTTGCAGTTGAGAAAGTTAATTTTAGATCTTATCTCTCCTACTTTTTGAGAATCAAAATTGAATGAAAACTTCCAAGCTTCTGTTATGGGAGGGCGGTCGTTATCCACCAAACTATTTTTATTCACCAAAAAATTGATGGATAACGACCACCTCCTGAATTATCGCGATACAGGCATTCGCTTTTAGCTACAAACGGAAAACTACGCAATCGGAGAGTTTGTTCACACATTCAACTAATGAAATTTATGATAAACATGAACAATGTATTATAGCTATTCTGATGCACATGGTAGCGAAGTAATTTTTGCCAAAGAATACGATCCGAGCTAGGATAAATGGACTAGTTCCACGATGTTGCTGAACCAACACTATAATATGCTATGACCACAACTATGCTTATAGTTAAAATGCATAGCATTTTATTATTCTTTAAATAACTCTAAAATTCATAAAACGAAACATCCTAACAACGCCTCATTTTTCCAGCCTTTTTCATCCTTTTCTTTTTGGGTGTTAATTTTATCTGTCGAATTTATATCATTCAGTTTCAGTAGTGCCAATTAAAAGGGAATTTCGCTATTATGAGGGGGAAACTCGCTAGGCTATGGGAATTGATCAAAAACGAGCATTTGAAATTGTTCTGTTCTGTTCTGTTTCAAAATAACTCGAATGAGAATGAATGTATTTTCCGTCTAGCATTAGTCGAGGCGTTGAATGATAGCCACGGGAAGAGTGCAATTTTCGTTATGTAGATATCGAAACCATTTTGATTTATTTTCCGATTCTTATTATTTGTTTAGCCTATTACTCGATATATGTGAGGCCTGTCGTAAAGGACGCCCACTTTTCAAAGTTGAGCGCTCTCTAAAAAGTGGGTGTCCTTTACAAGGGGCGTCCGGGCGTCCTTTACGACAGGCCGATATTCTACATACATTTACGATATATCGTTAAGTTTACTGACCGTCCACCTAAATCTCTTCAATTAGTGGATGCAAGCAATCAAACTATGATGGAAACGAGGTGGAATGCAGATGATATAACAGGGCATTCTAAAACGTGAAATTGCATGGAACGAACAGTTTAACCCGCGAAATACACGAAAAATCACTTATTCCATGCAATTCCACTTACTTCTAGTTGAAACATAAATGCGCATTTCTTTTGTCCGGGGTATTTTACAAAATGAATTATTACCGATGAACTTTGTAGTTTTTTTTTAAAAATACTTTTGCCTGAAATATATTTTATCATTTATTGCTTTTCAGAGAAAAAACAGATTTTTCAAACCGTGAGTATCTTTGGTTAAAAATATTCATTTTTCTGTTAGTTCTATTGTGCGCACTTATTTTGGCCGGTGTTGTTATTCTAGTTCTTCAAAGTTGGCAGGTACTAGTTCATTACCATTAACTAACATTCATATGAATGAATTACAGGAGAAATTTGACAACCCTTTGAAGATCGATCAAACTACTCAATCAAATAGCAGTGATAAGAATGAATCACAGCCGAAATTTGACAATTATTCGGAGATCGATCAAACTACTCAATCAAATAGCAGGAATAAAACTCTATTCTATCGTAGGAAAATATTCTGCTGTATTCTCGCAAATTAACTTTAGTATTTAATTATGGAAACAACGATGCTAGCGAAGGAAGAATTTATCTGTTTGATTCGCATACTAATTCTGTTGAGCAGATTGCGAATTTAATTAATTGGTTCTGGCCATGGGAAGTTGCAACCACAAAAGATAAAGTAGATTATTTTATTTGGCATTGCCAATTTTGTAAATTTTAGATTTTTGCAATTAGATCTTATAACAAATTGTTTGAAATTTTTGACCTGAATACTCGACAAATCACTAGAGGTAACTTTACAAATAGCCAATAGATTGGTTTAATTTTATTGCATTTTTTACAGGTCCAGATCCTCCTGAATGGCGTTTTGGTGTATCTGTGGCTTATTTCAAAGGAAAGTTGTATTATTTGGGTGGATTTGATCCTAAAACAAGTAATGATACGAATCGAGTTGATGTAAGAAGATCGAATGAAAATCGATGAAATAATTTATTCAGATTTTAATAGACGGAAAATGGAAAACAGGGCCTGCTTTTCCTCTTCTAATTATTACTGTTCGAGCAATAACATGCGATGGAATTTTATACGGTCACATTATAGCATATTCATTATTGTAATTATGGCTATTCAGTTATTGATGATCGTGAAAGTAGAAAGATATATCGATTATCAGACGATGAACGGGAATGGAAAGAAATCGGAGAGATTCCAGAAAGACGAGGTTATTTCGGAGTTGCATCGCTAAATGGAAAATTTTACATAGCTGGAGGATGGAAGTCGTTAATTTTGTATGATAAATAATGTATCATTATATATTTAGTGAGGATGATGATGAGGTATTAAAATCCTGCCTGTGTTTCGACCCCTCAGCTCCAGTTGACAGTCGAATTTCACAAATCACTGATATGAATTATGGAAGAGTTGGTCATTCTCTTGTTGTCACTAACGGGAAATTGTATGCAATCGGAGGGTGAGCTGAGATTTTTCACTTTTATACGAAATATTTGTTAACTTAGATTTCAAAATATTGAGAAAAGAAGTGATGGTTCATACCATGAGATAAACTTCTGTGACGCTATTGAGGAATACGATCCACAGTCGAATGAATGGCGTGAAGTCGGAGAATTTGATATCTAAAATCATCAATTTCCAATACATTTAAGTTTTCGCAATTTGCATAATTTTAATAAAAAGTATCTTTATTCAATTTCGTACATTTTAATTCGATGCACACGATACAGACAACTCTCGAAGACATCCAAAAGTGATGAGAGATAATTGTAACTGAAATAAATATTCCTTTTAATCAGGGCTGTCCGAACTGAACTTCGAACTGTCTGGAAGTTCAGTTTAGTTCAAGTTCGATTTTTTCGAACTTCAGACAGCCCTGATCGATCCTGTCATTTACTCTCCATTATTTGCGACAATGTCATTACCAGAAAATTTAATATTGTTTTAAATGCGGTCGAATAAATCCAAGAAAAATAATAAATAATTGATAGCATATCGAAAATTGATCAACTTATGTCAACACCCCCCTCGAAAATATCCACTCTGAAGTGAGTTATCCGGAAAGTACGGTAATTAGTGGTCATTTTCGAAAAACAAACCACACCATGAAAATCAGCGTGAAAAACTGAACAATATATGTGAAAATCAGCCGAATCGACGGACCCCTGTTCCGCATCATTTTGAATAATACTGACATTCACTTTTAAAGCAATAGGAATTGTAATTTGATCTCTTTATGTACATCAGACATTTTTACCCTACGACTATCATACTCAAACAAAACTTGATTGATGTGCTCGTCTTCCTTCTAGGAATATAGCAGATGTTGTCCTAAGTGCATTGAGGTAATTGTTTGGTAGTTAAAAATAAAAAAATATGCATGATGGACAAAATCGTGAGTTTAGGAGTGAAATATATGAAAATATTTCAAGTTTTATGAGAAATAGACATTTTTTGCCCATATAATATTTGGTGGATAACGACCGCCGTCCTTGTATTTTTGTGATTAGGGCCCATGGGTGTATCCACCATATAAGTTTGGTTCGGATTCGGGACACTTTTGCAGTTGTCCGGTCACTCTTTATATTTTGTTCGGGTTATTCAAAGAATGCGTCTTAACATTAAAAAAAAAGTATTCTGTGCTAAACATCTGCTCGTAACCTGGATACATATGAATGCATTTTCAATTAACGTGGTGATACGAAGTGTGCATTTGCATTGTTTATAACCGACAAGTAAATACACGGATAGTTTTATTTCAGCATGCATCTTCAAGTTTTAGGAATAGATTTTTAGTCTGATAAAATTGCGAAGCATCAATTTAGTAGTTTCATTCTCCTTTCTTCAATGACCAATTTCAAACTCATTAACTGCAGACTTTCCCATTCAATCAGTACTCTTTTACTATTTCCATATTTATTGTTTAGGTCTCTTAACAAAGATGTTAGCCAATTTACCAGTCGAAATTATACTGTTGATCGCCAATATCCCGAATTCAAAGATCTGAGACAACTTGCTTGGACTAACAAGCAAATGATGGAAATAATCAAGAAACATATGTCGATAGCGCTCGAGAGGAAAACTTTATTCTATCGTAAGAATTTATGTTGAAAACTAAGTAAGAGATTTTGAAACGATTCATAATAATTTAGTTTGCCATCGAAATAATGGTAAACAATATGAAGGAAGAATATGCTTGTTCAACTCATCTACCTGCTCAGTCGAAGAGATTGCACAATTCAACACTTGTTATTGGCTATTTCAAACAACAACTACACAGAATAAAGTAAATTCTTATGCTCATTATTTTAAATAATTTCTCCAATTTTAGATTTTTGGAATTGATGACTTAAATAAATCATTTGAAATCTTTGACTTGGATACTCGACAAATTTCAAAAGGTCTGTCCAACAAATCCACGAATGATCGATTCAAAGAATTTTACAGGTCCAGATCCTCCTGAATGGCGTCAATTGGCATCTGTGGCTTATTTCAAAAACAAACTGTATCATTTGGGTGGAGAGATTCCAGAGTCAGAGGAATATACGAATCGAATTGATGTAAGAAGATCGAATGAATGTCCATAAAATAATTTGTTCAGGTTTTAATAGATGGAAAATGGAAAACAGGGCCTGCTTTTCCTCTTCCAATTAGATGGATTCAAACAATAACATGCGACGGAATTTTATACGGTCACGTTATATCATATTCATTGTTGTAATTATGGATATTCAGTTATTGATGAAGGAAATAGTAGAAAGATATATCGATTATCAGACGATGAACGAGAATGGATTGAAATTGGAGAGATTCCAGAAGGACAAATTCTTTTCGGAGTTGCATCGCTAAATGGAAAATTTTACATAGCTGGAGGATGGAAGTCGTTAATTTTGTATGATAAATAATGTATCATTATATATTTAGTGAGGATGATGATGAGGTATTAAAATCCTGTCTGTGTTTCGATCCTTCAGCTTCAGTTGACAATCGAATTTTTCGAATCACTGATATGAATTATGCAAGAACGAATCATTCACTTGTTGCTGCTAATGGAAAATTGTATGCAATCGGAGGGTGAGCTGAGATTTTCCATATCTTTATACCAAATATCTGTCGATTTAGATTTCAAGATTTTGACTTTACAATTTTTTGTAATTCAATCGAGGAATACGATCCACAAACGAATAAATGGCGTGAAGTGGGAAAGTTGAGAAACTTGGCTGCAACTAACAAGGATTGCTGTGTTCTCAGCTGAACGCATATTCAAATAACCGAGCTTATATACGCGACTATAGTACAGTGATAAGGCTCTTCCCTTCGAATAGAAAGGAACCTTTAGTTCGATATCCCATCTCTACTTGTTATTTATGTTCAAATTTGAGAAAATTTTGTATTAGATATTAGTTGTAAATTTTAACGATTTTTATGTTTGGATTGTTTGCCAGACGTAACAATAGAGTAAAGTTTGTTGGATATTTTGCTGTCAATTCTGAATATTGACTGCAGTTGAGAAAGTTAATTTTCGATCTTATCTCTCCTACTTTCTGAGAATCAAATTGAATGAAAACTTCCAAACTTGTTATGGGAGAGCGGTCGTTATCCACCAAAAACTGGTGAATAAGGATATAGTTTTGATGGATAACGACCGCCGTCCTTATATTTTGGGATCTTATATTTCGCTTCTAATGTTCGGCCGACAAAAAATTATGCATTACTAACCGAGAGGAGTAATTTGGGACCAAATTTGAGCAATTTGGAGCTTCGACCCTAGACTTTAGTTATACTTTCATCCCTTCTCAAACCGACCTTCTGCTTCTGATCCTCTTGACGAAGCTCGTAGTCCCGTTAGTCTTCCTGTTTTTGTTGAAAATCGATCGATTCTTGCCCGAGTTTGCAGTCTTCTTGCCTTTCAGCATCCGTGCGCTTCTCGGCCCATTTGCGCGCTTCCTGCAGAGCAGGCTGCCTGAACGAAGATAATTATTTCTTGACTACATCGTCTGCACTGGATGTTGCTTTGCTATTGCTTGCGAAAGAAACCGTCATCTTCGGAAAATGTCATAAATTGTCGGAAAGAAGTATTAATGCGAAATGAGTGGTATTTGCTAAGTGACGAGAACTTGGCACTGATTTCAACAGTTGACTGTTGGTAACAAGAATGAAGACAAGTAGACAAGAGAGCCAGTGCAGGAGGGGGAGAGGCATCTAGAGTGGTGAAGTTGTGAAGGTGGCGAGGTGAGTAATGAAGAGCCTGGGTAAGTGAAAACCATCTGCATTCATTTTGATTCGAAAAATGCTGATTCTTTCGATCCAAAAAACTATCAAATGAGTTGAAAGTTCTTGGATAAAAAGAGCTAACTACTCACGGTGTTCTGAGAATTCCGGCTAACGCTTTTTACGCGCGCGATTTACATCGTACTGAAAAGGAAAAAGAAATAGCCGATTTTCGCAAAGGAAAAAGAAAAGCGACCAATTTCGTGATTTTTCTCTTGTTCCTTTTTTCTCAAAGCTAATTTTGCGAAATTAGCATAGATTATTTTCATTCATTTGGTTGCAGTCACGACCTTCATTGCCAACGATGTACAGACAGAAGCGAGACAGCGATCGGAATTCTGACGACGAGGAACGCTCGAGCAGATCGAGAAGCAGCAGCAGCAGCAGCACGGGTTCGACTTCGAGCACTGCGAGGAGTCGCAGCCGCAGCTCGCGACGGTCGCTTGAGCGAATCGATCCTGACTCCATAAACAGGTAAGGACATCGAAATGCAGAGTAGCAGATGTCGATAATCTTGCTCTGCATTCACTCAAAAATCAAGAACAGGGATGTTGGCAGTGCAGTGCGCAATTTTTGAACGACCTTGTGGTGCAGCTCATCTTCATTAAAAAATTTCTGACCAACTCGCCAAGTTTTACTGTTTATTTTCTGTCAGATTTCTTTTAAAACATTTCGAATCTGCAGGGCAAGTGTGGGTTAATCTTTTCTTTTTTTTAATATTGCGGGGCGAATTCAGGTTCAGAAATTTTCGAATTTGGAGAAGTCTGATTCTGGTCGAAAACCGAAAAACTGATCTTCATGATTGCTGTGGGCGCTGCACTGTATTCATCCTGTTTGTGAAATTCCTACCATGCATTCCAATGCGAAGCAGAAAACTTATCTATCCAGCAACAATTTTCGGCTTTGAATGTCAACATTCTGTAAAGGAAACGTCGGCGTTCAAGTTTTTCTCGAATCTCAATGAAAACTCCGATTCCTACCGATCTTGCTCTAATTGTTCAATTTAATTTGCAGCTACAGCTCTCTGTCGTCACTCTCCTCATCCCCTTCCACTTCCTTCACGAGCCCTGCCTACCTGTCCACAGCGCCGACAGCCAGCACTCCCTCACCCTCTTCCCTCTCTGCCAGTCAGCCGCTCAGCAGGGGCAGCAACTCGAATGCGTCTGTCCGCTCTCCGTTCTGCAGCGATTTCTGCAAGCCCAGACTCAATCGAGACAACATCTCCAGCTGTGAGCATTCATTTACATTTACGATTCAACAAATTCCAACAAAGTTAAGATCGGCTTTGCTTCGCTCCGAGGCTAATTTTCACGGTTGAGTTTAACCGGTGACACCAAAGCCGATTTCGATCTTGGGTTGAATTTATGGTGGAAATGAAAATTCTCAAAAAAGCCAAAATTGAAATTATGACTGAACAGCAGAACAATAAATTTCGTTTCAGTGACGACTTCGAGAGGATCGATGCCCTTCGGACTGCGACCGAGTGGAAATGCGCCGCCTCTGAAGGAACTTCTCGTTGGAGACCCCGTCCTCGAAGATTTGCCCGTCAAGGTTGGTGAAAAGTAGATTATTGTCGTGACCGAGATTTTAACACGTTTTGATTGCACCATGGTTGCAGCAATTATGAAATTTTGTACAACTATCTGTGGTCCCTAAATACGATCTTGCAATTTTCGAGCTTATCGGAATTTCTGGTTTTCCAATTCTGAGCTACTCGTTGATGAAACGTCACTTTTTTTTTTGAATAAGTAAGAACAATAAACTCTCAACTTGCATATAATATGTTGATTGGTGCAAATTTCAGGTGATGACCTATCGTTTCGCGGAAGTGACCATCAACCCTCAGCTCGTCCTTTTCGTCACTGAATTCTTGTATTTCGGAGAGGGCTGGCGGAGCAAAACTGAGCAATTCGATGTGGCTGCGCGGGTACATCTTAAAAAAAAACATTTAGAAGTCAATTGTTCGGTCAGAACTAGCATTATTTGAAGTTGAAAATATTAATTTGCGTGAAGTTTACTCTTCATGCTGTTTCAGAAAGTGTTCATATTTTTCGAGAGAGATACAATTCACCTTCTCTACTTCCTTAATTTTCTCTTTCGCTACTATAATAATTATTTTTTGAAACAGTTCGTCATTTTCAGGTTGCAATTTTCAATAATCCATTTTACTTCTACGGTAACTACCATTCGAAGTTCGAGAGAATTTTCTCTGAATTTGGACGAATTTTGTTCGTTTTAGGGATAGACTTGGTGTATTTCAGATGATGGAGAGCCATTTGGACGTGCCTGACGTGCCCAGGAACATAAACGAAGCGAAACTGCACAAGGGACAATTCTACATGGAGCAGATCTCGGGCAAGTACATCATGTACGGCAGGTGCATGACCACAGTCAAAATGGTTAGTCAACAGGCAGACAGACAAGAAATGAAGCTTCAAAATTCAGACTGATAACAATGAGGAAGGGTTCGAAGTGGCTGACACGCGTTCAATCGTCCCCATTCCCGGATGCAATGAGAGGTTAGCTAAAATGCTGTAATTATTACTGAAAAAAAACTATTTGAAACTTTGCCAAGACGAACCAATTCCATGCAAATGGGCTATCATGTTTTCTGTAAAAATTTTGTGCACTTTTAAAGGTCTTACCTTATCTCTTTAATCATGTGTTAGGGAAGAGACGAGAAAAGAAAACTTTGTAAAACACGTATTCATCGTTGAGGCATTTTTATTTTTACAAAACAGTGCAATTTCTATGAAACCATTTGCCTTATTCAGGAACCTGCCGTGCGACGTCTACTTGCAGCCAGCAGTGCGAGGCACTCTGCGATGCAACCACGAACTCGCCATCAACTGCGAGACTTTCGCCATCAAACTCAATGGGGAACCCACTGGAGAGTTCGAAATGCGGTTAGTCCAATCAACATATATCCTGTTTGACACTAGACTGAAATTATTTTCATTATCACTGATGTTTATGGAGGGAGTTATATGTTATTCGGAAATGATAAGTTTTTGACGGCAGAAAGTGAAAAGATAAGACAAAGACAATGTTAATCGAAATTAAACATAGATAGGTAATGAATTTTTCTTCGTTTCATTGCCTTACTGTCAAAATATGCCATTTCCGAGTTACCACTTTATCACTTGTTTAATGATGTAATATTTACATTTACAGCGATCGAATTTCTGACGCAGAGGCTCTGGAATTGGCGAATCAAGTTCGACAGCCTATCGCCTTCAAGGAGAATGTCGAATTCGTCGATCAGATGTAAGCAATTTGCAGACATTTTCACAACTCATATTTTTGTATGGTTTTCTAAAGATAGTACAAGAAAAAGATCTTCATAAGAATTATTTTTGTTCTAATTCGAATCTGCAAAACATCCTATAAAAATGAATGAGATACTTGCCATTGTCTCCAAGATGAACTTTTGTAAAAAAGGGAAGGGACACCCGTGAGCCTTAGCTATCTGCCCGTTCGTTTTTACTCTCTGCTCCCTCTTATTTCTCTCCAGTCTCGATGCGTGCGTATGAACGGCTCATCTCGAGGATAATGAAAAAAAGATGCTTGATTCCAGGCTGTTCATCGACACATCGGATGTGGTCCATCTGCCTGCAGACCAGCGCCATCAGCTCGTCAAATCGTCGACCGACGACAAGACTCTCGTCATGAAGCAGGTAACTTTGATAATTCGCGGAGATGAAGAAGGTCTGATTGTTGAGGAGCTGCGCCACTACTACGACAGAGTGCCTGGCATGAATCTCGGCCCGGATGAGCTGTACTGCGTCATTAAGAGGCAGGAAATCGCGGATATGAATCAATTTCTCGGATCATCAACTGAAGATCCTTCTACGCGCCGCGCCGACGACAACCAGCAGAATCAGCTTGCAACGCCTGGACTGCACAGTTTTGGAGGTTGGAATCATTCTCGTACCAAACTTATCATGATACTACAAGTTTGCATTTTTATTCATGCTATTCTAACCATGCCATGCTTGGTATCAAAATGGTTTTCACGTTATAATAGGAATTATGAGCATAAAATTAGTCTATCAAACCCCTATCCCTAATTCTACCATTCATCTCTAAAACTTTCTAGTGTTAGTGTTATTATGATAAAGCCTAAAAAAATCCCTAATTTTATCAATTTGCAGGATTCAAAGACGGAACCAGACGTGCCTCGACTCCATTGTCAGACAGCTCGCTGCAGACCTCGACTCCCTGCAAGCAATCAAGACAGTCACCCAGCGGAGAGCTCAGAGAGCCCTCTCAGCCCTTGCAGACCAGCACTTCCCTCAAGAACGTCCCAGCCAGTATTCGCTCTGCATATCTCCATCCACCCATGAAGCAGATGGATGAGGCCAATCCGCGTTTGGAAGGCAAACAAGCCATGGTAAGACATCCTTGAATTTGAAAGAATTATGTAAAGCATTTGAGCTTCATCCGAACTGCACAGAATCGTCAGTTTATGGAAGAAGAAAGATAAATAAATAATGCGCTACCGGGGGGTAGATAGAGAAAAATGCTTTGACTTTACGTAGTCCTTATTTTAGGACTTTATGCAAATAATTTCTGATGAATATAAATTACCTTTTTTAAATTAATTCTGCTTTCAGCCCCGGACTCCCAACAAAGGCGCAGATGTGAAGAATGATGGAATTCTGGAAAGTCTGCAGACGAGTACTCCACTCAAAGAGAAAAACGCAGGACCTCGTTCCGAATATCTTCACACCCCATTGGAGCAAGCAGCAGGACTGAACACCTTGCAGAGCAGGAAACTGCAACCTGAGGCTAGTCATCTCGTCTTTATTTCACTTTCAATTATTTCCGAAATGAATTTTCAACAAATGAATGAAAGATGATTTCTAAACTTCCTAAATATTTTCGAAAGAAGTTTTGATTTGAAATTCTACTTCAATGATCAACATTTTTAGACTGTAAAACCTGTGAAGAAGTCGATGAGTCAGAAGGGATCAACGGAGACGACCACTTCTTCCAAGAATAGCAGTCAGTTTGAGAGAATAATCGATCATAGTCTTTAAAATACTGTTGAGAAAAGATTTTTTTCCTAGAAAAAATTATTGAACAAATCACGAAATTCAAAATTTACCACAAGGGGAATGATGTTTATAAGGGGAGGTGAAAAATTGATTTGAGTTGCGCTACGACAAGTTCAGTAGAATGAAGATGAAATTGCAGAAGCCTCACCCCACCGCCCAGATGACGATGACGCGATCGAGGTGGACTTCAACCCACTCGACGATCCCATTCTGCCGCCCAATTCATTCCAGACCCAGACTCGATCCCAATCTCCCAATCTAACCACTCTTCCGTCCACTTATCAGGAACAGGTATGCGCTAGTTTCTTTGCTTTCTAAAATCATTCAAGTTTTTTTTTATCAATTGTTATTTTGATGTAAGACAGTTTCCTTTGCTCTCTATGCGTCTTTCTGAATTTGTACTTGCAATTTTTTAAATTCCTCTTCAGCATTTCTTTGTTATAAACTCATGAGAGAAATTTTCTGTTATTATTAGAAAGAAAGAAAGAAAGATACTTGCATTCTTACCTAACGGTTTTTTCTCCAGCCGACAAAAACTGATCTGACATCGAGTTCCGGCGGAACGACACAGGACGTTGGGAAGACAGCTGCTGAAGATTCGGCACTGGAGAAGTCTGGGACAAAATCGGAAGAGAAGTGAGGACATTGACCATTGACGTTTGGCTGCAATCAATTATCGAGGATATTCAGAACAGTGGCTCCGAGTCGAATGCCTGTCACATTCAAGAAATCTCTCGAGGGCATTCTCAAAAAGCAGCAAGGCAAATCCGACAGGGAGGTAGGGAATTTCGAATCCGCAAAGAAAGACAGTTACACCTGGTCAAGCCTTGTTTAGATTTGCATAAGATTTTATTTTGTGTCATTTTAAAATAGATATTTGATCGAAATCGATTTGTTATCTTTCTTTTTCGTTCTAACTCCAATCAAATTTCTCTAATTGATGATAGGATTTTTTTTTATTTTAAGAAAATCAAACTTACATTTTACATTCACTAAATAAACAGTCGAAATCATCGTGACGATTGCAGTCAGGTTCGACCGCGGAAGTGCAGAAGCAGCTGATCGCGAAGCCGGAAGACGAGAAGCCTGTGGACAATGTCCTGCATCAGGACACGAAGGCTGCTGGGTCGCCCAAGGAACACAAAGAGCATAAAGAGAACAAGACAACCAAACTCTCCATGTCTTCTACGAGCTCGACCGGCACTTCTTGTAGGTTGAACATTTTTAACGATTTTTTTGTTGCGAATTCTCATTTTGAATGACTAGTCCAAATTTTCGATCATCAAACGTTTATCGCTATTTGTTACATCACATTCTATTAAAAAATTTGACAGTAGTCATAAAATTACCTCGTTATCATGTATCGTGATATAAAGTACAGCATCCTTACTTACCTCTCAAAACAAAGCAAATGACACATATTTATTCTCGATTTTTTCAGCGAATGAAAACGGAGTGAAGAGCCCGAAGAACGTGAAGAGAATAGTGAAGAAGACTCGGATAACGATGCGGGTGGATGAAAAGACGGGCGCTGAGACTGTCGAGAATGAAAGCACGAGGGAGAAGGTCGAAATGAGTGAGAATTTTTATTTTTAAACCTAAAATTTCAAAATACACACTAATCGAAAAGTTCATAATCAAAGTGCATTAATGTGCACGATATCAATGTTCCTGTCTTTCTTCGTCAATATTTTCTTTTATTTCTTTTCTGAGTATTGATGTCGTACCATTTTACTCGCATTACCACATTTGCTTGCGACTTTTTTTATGAAACGATAAATTTTTAGTTTCGCAAAGGAAGGCCGACAAAATTCTGAACGAAAGAACGGACGACACGACAAACTCGGAGAGGTTGCAGCGTTCTCACATCGACGACAAGGATGGAAGTGAGAACAGCAGGAGTGGGACTGGAAAGGAGGAAGGAGAGGCAAGGAACACTGACAACAAGAACAGGAGTATAGGAAGCTCACATCCGATCAGTAAATGAAAAACGGTAGGAAATATTCAAGTAGCTAATTGCAAGATGACTTTTGAAAATATTGATGAATTGTGGAAATATTTCCTTCAAAAGATAAGAATTTTACAGAAAATTGAACAGATTACAGTCAAATTCGTGCTTTCTGTTATTTCAAAAATCTCTAATCACCCCAAGCAGAATTTTCATCGAATTCAGTAGATAGCTGTTTTGTTTCAGAAATGTGCATTGACGGCCGCATTGTCACATCCAACTAATAGATCAACTCATCCACTACAGAAATCAAGAACATATCGCCCACAATACACAGACCATCAGTCAAATGAATAAACAATTGATGAGATGTTTCAAATATGTTTTTATTGTCATTTTTCAGCAAATTTATTAATCGCGCGAAAATTTTCCAGTTTTAAAATTGAAATATTGTATTTCGTCATATTTCCCATGTCTTCTTGATTCTCAAATTTTTCTTTTTCTGAAGAAAAAAATAGTAATTATTCAAGAGTTTTTTTATGCCATGGCGATAGATTATGTTCGATGTGATTACTCCTGAAAATTTTCTCGTTCGTCGTGCATAGAAGTGCCTGATTCGTAGTGCACGTTACTATCTTTGATTTTATTCTATTTATTTGTCGCAGCGACTCACTTCTTTTTTCTTCCCTAGAAAATCGATAATCACAATTTTAATCAGAAAACAATACTTTATAAGGATATTCAATGGAGCAGCATAATCATCAGAATATATTGACGGTAAAAATGAAAAATAACTCAATACCTAACTGAGACAAGGATTCAACAATTATTGCACAATGTTGAGTTCAATATCGTGGATTGACGAAAATTTGGACATAAAAGTGAACGAAATTGAGCGCGTGAAGAAGAAGTTTTTCTCTAAAATGTTCTCATTATCGATGTTCAATTTTTCGCAAATTCGTAACAAAAAGTATCAACTTTGGAAATGCATCTAAATGGGAGGAATGTGCAAGGTAAATGACAACTGAAAATTGCGAACTACAGAAGAAATACAGATAGGTAAAAGATAATAAGGAATAATGCACTTTTGTGTCCCGTAACAATTCAGATTGAAAACACTAAATCACTAACAATTAAGTAAAAATGCGAAAGTACAGTGCAAATTAACAATCTGATGCAAATGTCTATGAAAACTCGCTGTAATCATCGTCGTCATAATTCAATGCAAATAGCGGAGAAATTCTCTTTTCCGCAATTTCGAAACACAAGTCCTGACAGTTCTGTTCGTACTGAATCGGCCGCTCATCCATTTCCTCGGCCTTAATTCAAACTTGTTTGCATAAATAAGCCACGTTTTTTTCAATAATTAATGAAGAAAGCTTTTTATTTTAATTTCTTTACCGCAATAAAATAATCATTCGTCCAAAATATCAGGTGTTAAAATTACAAATTACAGTTTTCACTTATACCCTTGTGATTTTTGCGAATCTTACCTGAGAGCATCGTGGATATTGGTAGGCTTCGCAGTTCGGTGAGCCAGGCTAAATTAATTATTTTCCTTGTACTTGTATATGACTCCTTCATTAGTTCATTTACCGGCCTATAATATCTGAGGACGTATCTCGGCATCGAACCATCATTGCATTCCTCCCTTTCGACTTTACAGCATCTCTTGTTGAGCGGGCCTTAATTTCAAATTGGTCAGATCACGTTCATCCTCTTTTCACTTTTTTATTCCTCGCTTTTAATTTTACAATCCGATTTTTGCTGTTCTATGTCTCTGCCTCATCCGCAAATCCACCCTTCTCTTACTTATCAGCACATTCCATCGCTTCTCACAGATGTTCTTATTTCGGTGGTGGATGATTCATTTTTTCCTCACGAAATTTTCGTAAGATTAGGCAAGTTGAAATCGAACGGGATTTTTTGAACATTCGTTGGAAAGATATTTACGAGAAATGTTTCAAAACTCGCTTATCCCTGTAAAAAATCGTAATCTCACTATTAATTTACGACACTAAAAACTTACACAGAGGCAGGATTTGCGGAGCGATTGGTTCCATCTTCATGGCCTGAAATGGCAGAGAAGTTACTGTAATAGGTTAATGCTGAAATGAATAGACCTGGACAATTTTGTGAGTCATGTAGAGTTGTGCAGTGATATCGGAAGCGTGTTTCCTCGTGTTCGGCACATAGTTTTTCTTCTTCTGCCAGACTTCTTCCCTACTGCTACTGCTGCTGCTGCTCTCCATCGGTCTACTCCTCGTCTCTGTCTTCGGCTGTGTCGTTGTGCTGGTTACTGTGGTTCTCTTAGGAGTTGTACTGCTCGTTACGGTAATCCTCTTGAGTGCCAACTTCTTCTTCGTACTAATTCTGTGCCAGTCCTCCCATTCCTTGCTCTTGCTCTTGTTCTTCTTGCTCTTTTTCTTCAGCTTCTTCACTTTTCTCGTCGTCTTCTCCTTCAGAGCCTCTCCACTGGCAGCCTTTTCAATGTCCTTCAGCACTCCAGTTATGTCTCCTTTCGGTCCTTCTTCCTCAGAGTTCTTCGCTTTGATCGCATTGTTTGGCTGTTTCCTCCTCGGTAGTTCAATGACTAGCGAATTGACGAAGAACGACTCGAGTTTGTTGAGTTCTTCCTGCTGCTTCCTCTTCTCCTCAGTCACCTCCTGTATGCTTGCCCTGTTCGTGACAACTTCAGGATCTCTGCCGATCTTGAATGCCTGTTCTTCGGTCACGAATTGCGTTGTTGTTGTAGTAATAGAAGGCAATTTAGTGGTCGTCGTGGTGTAGTATTCAGTCGTTGGATCAGGTCGTTGTGCTTCGGGCTCACTGATCAGGTTGTTCAGACTTTCACTGCTACTTTCTGCCTGTGTCGTTGTCGATTCCTCTGCTCTGATGGGCATTCGCTCTGTCGTCGATTCGGCTGTTGACATGATTTTTATCGTTGGTATTTCGATTTTCCAATCGCCGAAATCTGAAATTTAAGATTATCTTACCAGGCGGGCAGTTTTTCGGGTGTTAACTTTCTAATTTGCTGATTTTGATACCGTAGAGGTTAGGGGTATTCCGTGGCCCTGGTTGCGGCTATGAAGTTAGAAAGTACCCACGTTCGACCGTTCAGGCAGGAAGTTCATAGAGAAATTATGTATTCCAATTTGCAACTTCAGTTTTGTATACGCGCTTTCTGCATTCGTAAAATGAATTTATGGATTTTCTGCCGAATATTCGAACATGAGCACTTCCTGACTGAAAGCCCATAATCAGCGTCACGGATTACCCCCTTATGGTGTCTCAAAATCAGCCAGTTTGAGCGTTAACTCATGAAAAAACTTATAGTTAATTGAAAGGTTGACCAACTATAAAAATCTTCTAATACCACACTCTCATGTTCATTAACGAAGAACATTTCCCTGCACAATCGTTGCAATATGTCAGTAAGTATGGCTAAAGTGTTATACTGTATCGATTTTTAGGTTCATTTTGATTGAATTTTCTAAATGACCTATTTGGTGCCTATTCCACCCTTTGTTCGCGATTATGAATAATTCTGTAACATTCTGAATCATGTCACGTTTCTACCTTTCTTCGTTAACGAACATAATAGAGTGTCATAGAAGAAGAACTAAATTTTTTCTTTAAGTTAATGTATTCCTAATTTGCAAAATTTATAAGCACTCTCAAAGTATTATATGAATCACAATGAAGATCAACCTTGTTGTAAATGAATAATATGAAACGATTGAATTGTAAACCATATTTGATAAGAACGCCTCTTCAATTTGTTAGAAAAATCAAATTCGTTGACGATTTTTAAATCACAATGTTTTCTGCATTTTAGCAAGATGTCAAAATGTGTTTTAGGCTTTAATATGCGCACTTTTTCAAATGCAATTGTTGAATGTTGTTATTTTTTTGCTAACCTTCAATATCGGATTCATTTTTGGCATCATATGCAGCATGTTGTTTCTCGCTCGTCCTGTCGATGCTTCCATGTTGGAGTTTGTTCATCTAAATATCCATTGTTATCCTCGATCCTCCTCAGATCTGCTTCATCCTCTTTCCCTCCCCCCTCCCTCCCTCCTTTCCTTCACTTACCACTTTCAATTGTCTCTCCAGATCTTCTTCTGTTATTTCGTTGACTTTTTCTACCTTCCTCTGCGGCTTTTCTCGTTCGCTCTGAAAGTCACATCAATTTTGGTTCGAGATTCTTTGAAAGGTTTTTTTTCCTCTTGAATATATTATTTTAGAAAATGGTTTTATTCTAAGCCACTCATGCATGGTCTTGCAGAATAATCTTTCTATTTCAGGAAGAAACTGTCTAGTTTAGCAAGAAGATATGAATTTGAAACGCAGAAGTGAAGTAGTGATTTTCCACGTTGTGAATCACCTCTAATGCTCAGAAATTCCAACAACTTGAAGAATGGACTGTTTCTATCTTCTTTTCTGCATCAGATCGATGTAGAAATAAGAAATGAATACAGATTTTAATTTAAACTTGCGCACTGCAAGTACTTCAAGAGTCAAGGTGCATGACATGGAAAACTTTTATAAAATTATCATATTTGAAAAAAGAAACTTTGCCAGGTTGAAAAGATTGAGTTTAATATCGTTAGAAAAATCTAATACGTACCTTCTTCCTGTCGCACTTTGGACATCGTTTCGTTTCGTAAAGATGTGGGCAATGCCTAACGATTGTAGGTCCAATTCCGTCTAACGCAAATTCTGGCAGGGGAGGTTCAGCCACATCTCGATTTCGTACCATCTGAAAAAAAAAATATGTTCATAGACTTGAAGTCATTATTTAAAATAAAACAATGATTGATATAGTGGCGAGCCAAAGTTTGAAAACGTGTGATAATCTATATGACCGATAAGCTTCCTTAAAATGTGATCAGATTCAGCTGGATTTTTCCTCAAATTGCCATATTAGTGCACGTATTATTTTCTGCAAAATTTTATTCAGACTGAATCTTAGCAATTGAGCATTTGGACAAAAACTTTCAAATATTGCTTTTCCAAACTTTGGCTCGCTACTGTTATAGTGAGGCCAGAATCATATTGATTCGAATTATGACGATGACGATCATCTTCATAAGCTATCATAAATTCACATTTGTCAGATGATAATGCAACAGACCTGTCCGATTTTGCAGCCTCCATAGCATTTGCTCCAAGCAGTCCATTCCGAGACGACGCATTCTGAAATGAATCAATTGGGTGAGTTTGACAATGAGTTCAAAGTTTATTCGCATGTATACGTCTGATGGAGTGCCACTCGACTTTGTCTCACTACCCTTTAACGTACTCTACCCTTTACTATTCGCTGTCAATTGGCTGTTGCCTCCTTTGTGCGTCTGACTTTCCCCTCTTCCCTCTCCTCATCCAGGCCTCAGTCCCGTTATTCGAATTCCCCTCCCCTCCCAGCCCTTCGACCTAATGAGTGCACGATGAATTTGATTCCGATTCCGCTGATGTTTATCTTCATGTGAAAAAGGCTGTGAGGATGAAAAAAGACCATAAAGGGGAAGCGAAAGAAATAAAGGGAGGTTGAATGAAATCGAGAAGAATGCTATGGATATTGAACAGTGAAAGCAGGCTATGTACGGACGGATTGTCAGCAGTTTTAGTTGTTATTTGATTGTATTGTGGTTTATTTATCGAATCGTTTTTAATTCGTTGATAGAATGGATAGTTTGGCAATTCGGAAATTTCGTCTCATATTTTTCCTATGATGTTCCGATACCAATCAAGACTTTGGCAAAATATAATTGATTTTGCAGGATAGACTAGACTTATGGTTGCAATTGGCAATCTCATAGTATGTTCAGCATTCTCGAGTCAGTAGCTGCTGTTTCTGTTTATGTCTGCCTGCCTGTATGTATGTTTCTTTCTAGTTGTGTCTATATTAGGCAACAACAATGAAGGAGTCAATTTCCTTGTGTTCAGCCTGCCTGCAGCATTTTCTCGTCTTCTTTTCTCACCGTTTTTGCCTCGATTCATTGGCGTTTTTCTCGTTCGAAACGTGTCAAGCTGCTCATCGCTGGAATCTCTCCTCACAAAGGAACAAGCCGAAAGAAGCGAAGGAAAAGGAGATGAAAGGATTTCGCTTTTCGACGAAACAATGCAATTCAGCCTTCTCTTTTTGGCAACAATCTTTGTGTTCATCCAAAATAGAAAATGAAACGATGATCTCATTACGAATGTTCAATGAATTGCATACAATTCATAGGAAAGAGTAGGGAATTATGATGCCAGGATTTAGATGTCTCTGCAGATAGAGGTACAGTATTTCAAGATTGGAATATAGAAAGAAAGCAGCTATAAATTTAACTCTCACAAATCACGCTACAAAACGGAGAATTTTTGAATAAGCGAATAAATAGGGTCTTTAGTGCATTTGGAATGACGTTATGTGAGAGTAAAAGAAAGTAAAAACTTGGCTAACCTGTAGTTGTTACTGAATATGGAAGGGCGAATATAAGGACGGCGAATAATAGAGACATTTATGTCGGAACCCTCAAAATCCAGATCGACTGATGTTCAGGACAGGAGGGCAATTAAGCAAAGGAGAGGAAATGGGTGTGGGATGGAATGGACGAAGATGGACACAGTCAGATATACAGTTGCCTCCTCGCCTTCTCTCTTTGTCGTCGTCTTTGTCGCTCCTCTTCCCTCCTCCTCCTCGACTCCGCCCATCTTCAGGTCTATAAGCAGATCAAATATCCCCATCCTTCACTCTCCTCACTCCCCTGGTCACTTCAGCCAATGCCTCAATCCACGTGAATAGAAACATCGAAACATTACATTCTTTATTTGTATGCATTTTGAACAATCATCATGATGAAAGTGATGCAAATGTATGGAAAAGGAAAGCAAGAGAGGCTTGAAACTTGAAAGGAGATGAGGACTGAATTATGGAGAGGGAGGAACAAAGAACAGTCTGGTTTGCTGCCATCCGATTTCTGATGGCTGAGTGAATGAGTTGTGGATGTCACTGGCTTTCTCCTTGCAGATAGCGACGAACCTGAAATGTCAATGCACGACATCCGCTAACGAAATAAATAGTCCGTTCATGAGAATCAGGTTCCACTTCTAATATTACTAATTCTTCCTTCACGTCCATGCAAGAAAGGGGGTGTCAGTAACCTTTAGATATGGCTCATGCTCAACATGAACGGAATATTTGAGTTTTTGCTAATGTGTAAAACAATCAGAGGATATTCCAGTATATCCATCAGAATTCCATTTCCTACCTGGTCCATGTCTGATTCCCTCTGCAAATAAATACGTCACAATCTGTCACATTTCAAACGGTCTCTCTTTCCCTCATCTTCCTCTCTAACAAACCTTCCTAGTTTCATCCTGAATCTTCTTGTCGAGCACATTCTTTACAGTCGTCACGCTCTCTGCCAACTTCTTTATCGCGATTTTACATTCTTCCACGTCTTTCTTCATCTGCAAGAATTGCATGAGCATGATTTCGGTGTCTTTTTGTTTTGGGATTAATTTCGAGAGAACTAATCATTAACCACGTGTGTAAATTTTGAGGAATACTCTTGTTTTTGAGAAGATTCCCTAATCTTTTGAAAATGCTCTTTCGTGCATTACATAATTTCTGATATGGTATTTTTATCGGCAGATTTTGTTGAATAGAACTATTAGCAATTAATAGCGTTAATAATATGATATGAAATCTTGCACTAGTGCATCAAAACTCACAACAAATTTTTTTAAAGGAAAGGAAGAACAATGTGCATTTTTATTCATAGATATTGAATAGCCGATTGAAAATTCTGAATTTTGCGACTCTTTTCATTTTTAATTAGAATCTTTCTTGATTATCATGACTTCACTATCATCAGAAATCAAGAAATGCCATTTGCTTTCAAAAATTGGCACATAATGAAGTGATCATGGACAATTTCGATCGCGGAATCTTCCCCTTAACAAGACAAACTACGAGTATAAAAGTCTTTGAAAAATGCATATTTATCACTATGATTATCAGTCTTACTGGTGCCGCATCTTTTCCGGACCCCATCGCACCGGAGGTCTGCATCTGCGAGACCGCCTCTTGCAGCTCCTTGATGGCCATATATCTCTCCTCTTCTTCCTTGTCGATCCTCGAGTTCAATTGATGTTTGATGTTGTCTGCCTTCGCCGACAGTTCATTCAACTGAAGCAATCAGTCACATTCCCTTCTGTATCATGTCTTTCTTCGACTTACATCTTGAGGAATCTGCCTTTCCACTTTGTCCCTGACCCTGTCCTGAGCCTTTTCCATATCTTCCTGCACTTCATCTAGTTTATTGACTTGTGCACGGAGTCTGCAAATCATGCATGTATGATTTTTAGCGATAAAGCTTTGATTATACATAACCATCTGCATGCTAGTTCTTATGGTTTATGTCGATTGTGATCGCTTACTTATTAACTCCGTCTGAATCTCCTCCCAATGTGCTCAATCGACCAGCCAGATCTTTCTTGTCATGATTCAGATCTAAAATATCCCAAATCAAACTTCTAACACAGTTATATTCT
>LIAE01008711.1:114429-141752 GCA_002287525.1 Diploscapter pachys | reverse complement strand
TGCTTACAGCATCGATATCCAGCGACGGCACTTTGATATTCTCCTTGCCCGCCTTTGCATCCTCCACTGCTTTGTTTAAACTTCCGAAGTGATTATTCAGTTTATCTTCTATTTCTGTCATTTTCGCGAGAAGACCCTTTTCATGCAATCTTCTGAAAATATGCCCAGTTTTACTCGATGCGAGATTATTGCTAGTCTTGCTATGAAAAATGAGTTTTCACCTCGCGTTTACTTCCGAGCTCATGAGTTTGTCCATCTTCTTGTTACCTAAAGCAGAATGGCATATTTCGATGAGTTGCGAATAACTTGTTTGTCATACCAATTTCGAGATGCTGTTCCAATGCGGCGAGAGCCTCATTCACTTTTCCGAATCGTTCCTTCTGCTTAGCCTTTTCAGCCTAGGTCAATTAGTTCTAGTCTATAATTTCTATCATCCGTCCTTGCCTGCATTTGCTTGCCGAGCGCTTCCAACTGTTCCCCTTGGATTCGGAGTCGTTCTTCGAATTTCCTCTTACCATCTCGTTCCATGTCATTCATAGCTTCATTCTGCGCTCGCAATGCCTACATCGTTCATTCAACCTTCTTCTTTATTCAATATTTTCGAACTAACAGCTTCCAGTGTGTTGTATTTGTTCATCATATCATCCTTCATCTTCTGCTGCGTTTCCATCAGATTCTTCGTCACCTCGTTCGTGATCAGAGTAATTCTGTCGTTGAGTCTGCGTGTTTCCTCCGACAATTTATCCTGAAGCATTCACCCTCTGGTTCTTTGTACTTTTTCAATAATCCAGTAAAATTGTAGTTGAGTGCTGTGGTAACTTGTAATAATCGGTTGTGCCGATTATTCAATTACACAGAGCTAATTTGGTGGTAACCAAATTAGCATATGATATCTTCAGTAGGATATTGGCTGAAGGTATAAATACCTGTGATTTCAGTAGAGAGGTAATCCACCTTCCTCGAGAGTCGCAAGCACAGGTACATCGACTCCGTTCTACCTACTCCCGGACCGGTCCCGGACTACTACATCCTCAACTCTCCACACCCTCTCTCTCCCTCTACCCTCGATCGTTTATCTCGCACCTAAGGCAATAAACGATTCATCCCGAGATTGTTTGTATTGATTGCTAAACCATATTTGTACATATACAAAAAGTGCTTTCACACCAATATTAATATTTTACGAGGGAACGACTAGACGATAAAAGTCGTATTGTGTATGAAAAAATCATCGTTTACTTTATTTTACCTTATCCCGTGAATTTTTGGTTAGAAACTACAAACAAGGCTAGAACTTTTTTCTTCATTCGAGCTAATTTTAATCAGGCTTTTTCTCTTTAATTTCTAAATTGTTGTGTTCTTACCTTATCGACGTCACCCTTCTTGGAAAGGCTGTTAAGAATATCAACTCGACTCTGTTCCTGCTGTCTGATAATGTCTTGTAATCGGGCAATGCTGCAACACTTTCTTTTATCATGATATCTATAGATTATTTTGGAATTGCAGAATTTTTCCACATTTCTTCGAGAATCTACGATTTCTTTATTCTGATTTTTATTCTATTGAAATGATATCGATCAAGATTTTCGGTATCAAAATATGCTAAATTTTCTCTTTGTTTCTATTCCATTTCCCCTTTTTGCTAATGAATCATTGACTTGTTGTTGAGAGTCGACGCCTCCTTTGCGCGGTCTGTCTTCTCGTGGTCCAATCTCTGCTTCAGCTGCATTATTTGTGTGTGCAAATCGCGAACTTTCCCATCCAGCACTTGATTCGAATTCGCTATTTTCTATAATAATTTTTTCATAACTAGACATATCTCTTCAAAATTACATTAGGATCGACAACAGGTCTGCTCTTGACTTCATTGTTGATGGCCATCAGATCGTGGACTTGTCTGTCGATTGCCGAACGTAGGGCATTTAGGTCGTTGCTCACAGATATTAGCTTCAAATTATTCATTCGGATTGAAATCCATTCCGATTTCTCACCTTTCCATCGACAGTAGCTACTTGACGCCGTAAATCATCCAAATCTCGAGCTCTAAATCTTTGTTGTAGAATTTTGGCTGATATCAGAGGCGCTCGAAATGATCGATTTCAAAATCGAAAACTTTCAATTCCTGTTTCATTTCTTTCAAACTTGAAATTTCAAAAATCATGATTTAAGCTGATTTTTTCATACCCGACACCCGGCTCACTCGAGATGAGTCTTCTGTGCAGTTCATTCTGATTCGCTTCCAATCGTTTCCTTGCAGCCTGAAGCTCTTCTTGTCTCATTATCTTATTTTCATTCTCACTGCAGTCGTGCTGCCCTAGGCCCTTGCGCAGTGCCAAGTGTAAACCATTTCAAATATAACAATTGTTCTAATCTAAATATTATCCTCCCATTTACATGCAATTTCATCACACAAATATTGCAAGGTAAATTTAGCTAGATAGAGAAGCATTTATTTAGTTCCGTCTCTTCAAATTTAGCATTGCGCAGGGCCTTCGAACAGAATCTGCGTCTCTATCGAGAGTGCATAAAGTTGGACTTCACTTCAGTTAAAAATTTTGCTTTTTTAAGAAAATCAAGCAGGCAATAGTAGAAGAAGTATTCGATCACCTATGTTCTCTATCATGAAATATTCAGCTGTTTGTACTACAAAATCCAATTTCATTCATTGATAGTTCTTATTTTATGCAAAAATTCCATCGAGAGTTTGTTCACTAATAAAATGTACGAGTTAAACTCGACAGAGAGCAGAGATAATTATATTCTCATCCCCTGTGCTATGCATAGGAATTAAGAGCGAACTTTCAGTGCTGCTAGTGGTGGACTTCGAGTTCAGCGTTTTTTTTTCAATTACAAATTTATGCACCCTCAATTTATCACGTTTCTCACTTGTTCAGCGGATATGAGATCCCTGTTCTGTCGTTGCAGATCGTTCAGTTGGTACTGCAGTTTGTTGAGGGCCGAGTTGTCCGTCGTCCTCCTCTCGACAATTACCGTAGGCTGTACAGCTTGTATCTTTCTATTGCCAGTGCTCGTGCTCCTCGCATCCCCTCTCGTGTGCCCCTTCTGAATCTCGCATTGTCTCACTCAAACGTTAGGCAATTCACGCACAACAAAAGTGATTCGAAAATATGGTATTCGTGCAGAAATTGGGAATAACTGAGTTCTCTGATAGGAAAAATAAACGAGAATAGGATGACACAGCATGCGGAACGTCCCCCGTAAGCGCTGATGAATCATTTTTGGACGAAAAGAAAAAAAGTTTGAATCAGAAAGACATAGCGGATGAATCACATTGAATCATTCATAGCTATGCAATGCTTTCGATGAATTGTATAACGCAAAAAAAAATCACAGCAACCAGAATTCACAAATATCAGACTGGCTGACCCTCGATGATTGGTGGCGCAGATCGTCGTAAGAAGTTGATCTTCTCTTAACTTCTCCTAATCAACTTCACTCTTTTTCGAATAACTACTCACCTTCAAACTGGCAGCTCCTTCTTTCGGTTGTCGAGGCGGGGGGCCAGAAGGCCTAAACCGATTTCTTTCTAATTGATTCGAATCAAATGGCCTACGCTAGTCCGAGGATGATGTCCTTCGCTGTATCTCGATTTCCGCGACGACGATTTGCATTCGACATTATAGGGAAGAATATAAGGGCAAATCGAAGAAAATGCACCGGTTGAATGGAGAGCGAAAAGTGACTTTGGTATCCAGGCAGCCGAAAAATGAGGGATATGAAAGAGAGATCCGATGAAGAAGGAAGAGAGCATCCGAGGACAAGAAGACATAAAGGAACCACAGAATGGAAACTGACGGCAACGCGGCACAAACAATACAACACAACGTGAATGAGTGAGTGAGATGTTTGAAGCTGAGCAAGTGATGATCTATGCAAGAATGGAGAAGAGAAAAATTACAAAAGGAATTTTTAAAAGGGAATAGTGATTCACTTGATCCACTAGTATTCACGATATTCCTACATCGGATTCGGTCAGTTCTTCGGTATTTTCCGAAGAGATGGAACGCAGTTTCGAGGCCGATTTTCTTGGTTTCCGATTTCAGCGGGCTTAATCAAATTCCTTTCCGATTTCGATCTATGACGTTTTGATAGCTCATTTCGATTCCACTTGGACCTACAATATGACGGCGCCATTTCTACAAAGTGGTGACACGCTTTCTAAAGGACCGCTCTCTGATTTGACGGAACTCGTGCCGCAATATTCTACAACACGATTGTTTTTAATTTCGCCATATCGTATAGTTATCCTTTGAACTCCGAAGATGTACCGGATTTTATCTCAATTTTAGCTTTGACTTTTTCAAATTTTATTCTCTCCCATTCCTGGCAGGGAAGAGCGGTAATAACGCAGCATTTAATAAAAAAAATACTGCAATCGCACTTTCTTGGGTAATTTTCATAACTCTAACGCTATTGCAAAGTTGAGTGAGGTATTGTGGTAAATGATAACTCTACCGCAAAAGAAAAAAACTCACGATCGCTCGCCCCTGATCCCCAATTCTTAATCTCAGACTTTTTATAAGTATTTTTACAGTGTTGCAATTTCGCTAGTTTTTCCTGCTTCAAAAGAAGTCTCTTTAATGTTCTAAACGAAGACTCGAGTAGAAGTCCTTGGGAGATAATTGACCCCTAATTGAATTTTCTATCGTCGTTTCCACATTGTTGTTCGATTTGAGCATTTATCCAGTGCTTTTGTCTGAGAATGTGGTGTCTAATTATAGTTGAATTGCATATTCTTGTTCTCTGCAATTGTCATCCTGCAGTTCTGCAGTCCATTCATTCATTTCCAATTGCGTGCCCTCTATTTTCGTCCCTCATTCTTTCACATTCCTGCTCCTTCTTTATCCCTTCCTTTCTTCATTCGTCACCCTCTACTTGTTGTCGTCTAAGCCCATCGTCGTTATCTGCTCTTTTACAGAGATCAATAGGCCCTTTGGCCATTGCAGAATTCTCTGAGACTCGAGGAATTTATGCGAGTTTGAGTTCCCCTCCCCAGGGCCATTCCCCAAATTCTTTTCCCATTCTTCTCAGCCTCCGACTTCGTTTGATTTGCAGTTACTATCTCTGATTTGACGAGTGAGCGTGACAAACCCTTTGCAGGCCTTCATTTGGTCAATCGTCGATCCGATGGACGATACAGAGGAAATCCGTTCTCACTTGTTGCATCCTCTGAGCGACGCGTTCGACCCAATTGACGGTGCTCTCACACCTGGTTCGGCATCCGTTCGAAATTCCATCAGTCAACTTTTCACTGTTTCACCAAGGTATTTTCAACCTAATAAAAAGCTGTCTTTCATATGCGTTCCTTATCTGAAATTTGATAGCCTGAAGATGAAGTTTGTTAGGTTTAACAAATCCGCAAACACTATCATCGTCAATCATGATTGATGATCGAACTCAACTTTGCAGTAGACGAGTGAGCGCATGTCATAAATAATGACAATTTGCTTGTACCTGATCTGATGAGTGTTTCAATGGTTCAGTAGTCCCATTGCTGATCGCTGATTATTCCCTGTTGTTCTGTTGTAATCTGCGCGTGTCTCTATCTCATTCTCATTAATCGCTCAGTCATCCCAGTGCAGCTCAGTTTCCTCTGCATTTCCTTCTGCCGATTTTTCCTATTTCCTCTTTCTTCTGCTTTCCTGCTTCAGACTCGGCTCGATTCACCAACAATGCCCTAAGGATATCTCACCCACCCATAACATAACAACCTCATCCACTCACTCTGCATGTGTCTAAATCTGCAGTAGTTTAAATTTATGTGTAGTTCAGTTTTCTTCAGCCTCAGTTTCAGTTGAATTGCTGCTTCATTTGTCGTTTTTGTTTCATTCTAATAATTAATTCGATTAAGTTCCTTATTCTATTTCGCATTCAACATGGGCATTCTCCATCTCGTTTCAATGTGCATTAATTAGTTCTCCGACTCTCGCAGTGCTCTTTCAGTATCTATATCTGCATTCTCTCTCTCGTGCCATTCCAATGCTCTCACTTTATATTATCGAGAAAACAAGCTCCTTTTATGTTCATCTTTACAGCCTATAAAATCCTTTTAAAGTTTCAGTAACATGGAAAGTGCATAAGAATCCTTATGATCTTCCTCAAATCTATTTCCCTTCTCCATTTCATATTCTTACACCTCGCCTGTGTTTGGTTTCCTTTCTAATGTTTTTTTTCGTTCTCCAAAAGTGCTCAGCTTTTCACCTGCTCATGTTTCATAATACGCAAACTTCTCGAGTTGCGCTGCATGTGCATAATGCTTATAACCATGTATGTAAGATTTTAGTTGATGAACTTGGTTTAAAATGGACTAACAATGAGGACAATGAAATAGACGAAGACGCGAAGATCATCTGCAAGGAAAGGATGCACACAGAGGGAGAGCCGCAACATTGTCATGTCGTGCAGGAAATGTATGTTCAGATCCCATTTCAACATCCCCAATTTAGCTCTCATTTTGTATGTATTTCATGGCATCGCATTTTCTAGCAGTTTGCAGCCTCTTTAACATCCGATTTATTTAGTCTGCCTTCCATTTCGAAGTTGATCTCCCTTCCTAACTCAGGTGTTCTTCACTCTTCTTCAACGGCCCATTAGTCATTTTCGTCTCTCCCTCTCATTCTTCCCTCCTTTTCTTTTTTGCCTTCTTCCACTCAACTCCATTTTGTTGTGCAATTCCTAATGAGAAGATGCTTCTCCTGTCCGCTTTCTGCAAATCGATTTCTCATTTTTATGGACAACGCATATAATTTTAGATGCATTTTCTGAATTATCCCTGATATCTCGCGTAAATTCTATTAAACGAAAATCATACGGGAAATTGATGAAGTTGTGACAAGCGAGAGACGAAAAGGAAATAGAGAACAGAAAGACGGAGAAGAAATTGAGGCAAAGGTTTCAATGCAGTGAAAATAGAGAGAGAATCAGCTTGCGGTCGAGTTGCCCGGTTGAGTTATTTCGAATTCGAATTGTCTGCTGCATTTCTGCATTTAATTCTTCAGCACTCAGCCCTTCAGCATTCAAAATTCTGTCCTTTCCCGCCCATACTTCCAGTCAAAAATGCTTCCAGCATTCGTTAGTTCACGACAAAAAAGAGTAAGTCGTTCCTCCATCATTCTATTCTATTTCAATACGATGAATGCGTCAGCTTATTTTTCGCATTGCCAGACAACCTGGCCCTTAGTCATTGATGAATGGGCATTGCATTGATTTGGGCTTATCTATTCCCCTTTCTTTCTATTCCTTCTACCCTCCTGCATTCCATATTTCCTTCTTTTTCTTCTATTAGCTTTTTGTGTGAAGCTTTGCGCCTGCAGCTTGCTCGAAATAGAGTAAATATTCTTTCAGACAGAGATCCAAGGAATTATTGCTTATTTCGATAGTGAAAACAAATACAAAATTTAAAAGAAACCAATAATTGCACAAATTATTCATAAATGCTTCTCAGTGCGCGGCAGCAATATGGAGTTGACACGTCGCTCAAATCCCGACTGCAGCAATACTTCATCGAGAACCAGAAATCGAGTGAGTTCAAGATCTTTTTCCCTTTATTTATAAAACTCCCACGAGCAAACATTGATATGTATTCTTGGGAAATGAGAACTTTATCTCGATATTGAATAGACTTGAGATTTAAACTGAAAACAAAAATTGTTCTTTAGTGAAGCATTAATTCTAAAACCAAATGGTTTATGGATAACATAAGGAAAATTAAAATGTTTAGGTCTGCGGATTCGGTTGTTCAATATCTTCATCAAACTATTGTCATGTTTCCTGTATTGCGTGAGAGTGATCAATGACACGAGGAAGTTGCCTGATCATGTGCAGATTTCGCCTAAAGAAGAAGGAATACAATAGTCAGCTATTTTCAACTAATTATAATTTACATTTTTTTTTTATAAACCTAATTTTACTGCCGTATTTTCTCAAATAGAAATTCTTAAAACCTGATTTTATAAATCTTAAAATATATTTTTATTCAATTTTCTTTAAAAAAATTCATGCAATTTGAATATGTATATTATTATTTTGCAATTTCTACGGTTTACATATTCACTTTTTTAAATTGATATAGCATTTCATAATGAAAAAAAAAACATCTATTGGTTTTTGTATTAGAGAAAATACGGTACTTCCCTTCAATTTCTGAGCATATCACACTTCACTCTAAAACCATAAATCTTGAAAGCATCGGAACACTTTACACATTACACGACGATTGGAACAATGCTCATATCGAAACGTGCAACTTCAATTTCTGCTTGCAATATTTTTGAAGGCTAATTATCACCAGACAACTTTTAGTGAAAAATTATATGAAATCGAGGTTTTATCATAGCCTCTAAAATTGAAAAATACACCATGGCATAATTCAAGCATTGTCCTCTACAATCTGTCCAATTTGTCATTTTCAGCGAATATCTGCTCTGGGTGGAGACGAGCGACACGATATGGCTGCTGCAAACGATCGTAGCCTTCATTTCGATCGGAGAGACAATTCTCATCTTCTATTTGTCGTATCGTGGCAACATCCTTCGACTGCTCATCAACATCCACTTCCTGCTCGAGATGATCACCAGTTTCCCTTTCCTCGTACAGGTAGCAATTTACTACTTCTTCCATAGTTAACACATTTAATGGACCAATTCAATTTCTTTGTATCACTTGTGAAGATTACCTTTACTATATATGAATTCATCTATATAAAAAAACCTTACGTTCCAAACATTTCATATTTCAGATCTTCTACACCGAACTTCGTCAGATGTACGTTCCAGTGTTCCTGAATTGCTGGCTCGCGAAAGGAGCGTTACAGGTGGACAAATTATTCTTGCAAAAATGTTCCTCTTTTGCTAACTAAAACGACTAAATTTTGATGAAGAAAAGACATCACCAAAACCGATCCTCAAATTTAACACTTTTTCACATGGAAGGTTATTCTACACATTCACGTAGACGCATATTTTATGAGCTAATTTTTATGTTAGCGGCTATCTTATGGATGGCTCAACGGATCGAATTAGATATTCGTACCGATGCATATTTCTTTCCAATTTTAGTTTCTAACGCCCTTCTGAAACATAAAAGCAGGAATAGTATTCTGAATTTTCAGGCAATGATGCACGATCTCAACCGAGCGTCATTCATGAACCACTCAGCTCTGTTCCGTCAAGTGCTGCTGCTCTTCTCTGTGCTGGTCTGCCTCATCTTCACAGGGATGTGCTCCATCGAACATTTGCAGCGAGCAGGGCAGAGGCAGTTCGGACTCTTCAATTCGCTCTATTTTGTCATGGTCACATTCTCTACGGTCGGCTACGGCGACTGGTGATAATTTATTTACTCGAAATCCTAGTGCTGGTTTATATTTGCAGGTACCCAGATGTGTGGATGAGTCAGCTCTGCGTGATGGTTCTGATCATTGTGGCTTTAGGGTTGGTTCCCAAGCAGCTCGACGAACTCGGACAAACTTGGTCTGGTAAGCAGTTTTCAGACAATTCAAACAATATCGAGGGGAACATCTTGAAAATTTGAAGCAAAATCAGCGTATCTTACAACGATTGAGATTTTTTTTTATTTCAAAGCAAGTTTTATTTTACAGAAAGAGCGCGAAGTGGAGGTGAATACGGCACAGGATGGGCTGGGAAGGATGACACGCATGTTGTGGTCACGATCACTCATCTGGAAGTCGAGCTAATCCGAGATTTCCTCGACGAATTCTACGCACATCCGGAAAATGAGGTAGAAATTAATCTGTTATTATTTTGCTATGTTATCTTCGTTCTGATGTTTCATAAATTTATCGCTGTGACTCTTTCATAAGATCGGCCTAGAGCATAATGAAGTGACATTCGATAGGAGTGTATGTCCTTAACCTATCCTCTGTAAATATACTAATTGTCTTTCTCGATTATATTTAATTAGTGTGCAGAAATCATGAAGAGTCAGAAAAATATCATTCAATCTAATAATTTCAATATTGAATTTCATTTTTCCCAATTCAGCGTACCGAAGTCGTCCTTCTGTCTCCTTCAGAATTGGACGATCAAACGAGGATGTTGCTTAAAGTTCCTCTGTGGCACAGTCGCGTCTGCTATGTTAGAGGATCTGTATTGAAGGATGAAGATCTTGAGAGGTTCAATTTATTCCACGTCTCGTCATTGATTACTTCGATTTGAGGGCAAAACTATCGACAGCCAAAGCGTGTTTCATTCTGTCAGCTCGTCACCAGCAAAGGAAAGTCACAACTGATGAACACACCATCCTGAGGAGTTGGGCCGTCAAGGACTTCGCCCCAGATGTCAAGCAATATGTGCAGATATTCAGGCCTGAAACGAAAATGCACGTCGAGCATGCAGGTATTTCTGCTCAATCATATCTCAAGTTGAAATGTCAATGATCGAACAATTGAGACAGTGAATAACGAAATTTTATGTCTAGAAATTGGCACATAGTTTGCAGATATGTTGACATCAATATCAATATTATAAAATGTATATTTTGAAAACTGAACTTGTGTAATTTATTGTTTCATTTGCTTGGTACTTGGCAAGATCGAACTTTGAATTCATATTTTCTATAATGAAAAATCTTTTTACTAGTTGATATTTATTAATCTTAATTAATTTTTACGAAATTTAGAAGTTGTGATCTGTGAAGACGAGTTCAAATATGCTCTGATAGCGAACAATTGCATTTGCCCTGCTATCTCTACCTTCATCACTCTTCTGCTGCACACCTCCAGAGGTTGGTCGATTTTTTTGTTTTATTTTGCTTCTTTTATTTACATTCAAAATTTTAGGCGAAGAGGGTCAGAAATCCACTGAAAATTGGATGAAAATCTGTGGATTCCATTCGGGAAACGAGATTTACAACATTCGAATCACCGACAGCAAATTCTTCGGAGAATTCGTTGGGAAGTCATTCTCGTATGCTTCCTTTAATGCACATAAAACGTAAGGACTAATTACAGCTTGCTCTTTTGAGAAGGATAACATGAATTGTTTGCAGATATGGTGTCGGCCTGATTGCCGTCAAACCGAATGATATTCGAAACAATGAAATCAGATTGAATCCTGGCAGGGACTACATTTTGCAGAAAGGAGATATTTTGTAAGTCTTTTTTATATTTTGAGAGATTACGAATCTAGTGAGATTCTTAGAACGAGATGAAGGGTTTTGAAATTAAAAATGGGTATTCTTTCTCGAAAATCTGCTCTATTCTAAACTATGAAAAGAATTTGTCGAAAATTCTATGAAGAAGTTGAATCGTTCAATGTAAAGAAATTTTGAAGTTTGAACGATTTTCTGTAATCATCAATCCAGGAAAAATTGTTGAATTCTAGAATTAGACTATCGATTATCACTTATATTGAATTTCATTTTTATATTGTAGATATTACATGGGTCTCACCAACGAAGAGTCACTTTTCAACTTCACAAAAGGCCTGAGAACGCAGCGAGAACGGGCTAATTTCGCATCTTCTATTGCGAATATCGGTGAGGAATGAATTTGGTGAAGATGCTCACCAACTTGCTATGTTTAGGAACAATGGCTGTAGAGATGCCGATGCCTACTGAAGACGATCAGAAGAAGAAACCCAAACGCTCATTCCTTCCGAAGGGAAAACATAAGGAGGAGAAGGCTGGACTCATGGTCGAGGAGGGACACAGGAGAAATGAGAGGAAGCCCTCGATTGCTATGGTTGTACAGGTATTATTAGTTGATTTAAAAATTAAACTATTTTCTACCTTTCCAAAGTGAACTCCTTGCTATCATTAATGTTCTAACATTTACGGTGTTTAGCAAAATACATCTAACAATAAGATTTTAACATTAGGTTAAGGGTAGGGGATGGCAAATCATATTTGATATGATAATTGTCACTCATTTTGGTCATTTCTAGTTTCAATTCCACATGTAGAAAATCTTGCTCAACCTCTTCTACCGTGTACAGAACGAGATTGAGTAATGATGAACTTTAGTAATTTCAATCTGCACTAATCGCTGAAAGTGATCATATCTTCATTGCAGAGCCAAGTGGACGTGTCGTCTTCGAGTGAAGAGGATGAACTGAAATGCAGCAGCTGCACGGGAATCTGTATCCAGAACAAACTGCAACGCACCTATCCTCAAGTTCGATCGTATATTGGCACTTCGAATACTGGTTTGTTATGATTCGCATTTGAAATGAATACACAAAAATATTTCAGTCTGTCACACGATGAAGGAGAAAAGACCGTTTTGTTGTTTGAAGCTCACTGAACGATGCGAGCACACAAACGCCACTGCAGCGCATCAGTACAACTGGAAGAGCAAGCCGATCATCGTTGCCATCGAAAGAACCTCCTCTGGACTATACAATCTCATCGTTCCTCTCAGGTGAAATTTGACTCACTTTTCAGACCTTGGCAGACTTTTAGCCAGAACTAGAGGTTACAAGAGAGAAGGCTGGCAAATCAATTTTCACAGAAAACTGATTCATAGTAAAGTTCACAACAAGATTTCGGCTGAAAACTTTGACTTAAGAGAGATCGGCATGGAAAATTTAGCCTAAATCCTGCCCAGATTTGGTTATTTTCTTCACGCATTTAATTCAGGGCCTATTACCGTCCAGTTCACGAACTGCAGCCGATTGTGATGGTCATGGAACTGGAAGAGGGCGATCAGCCAGCCACAACCTTCCTCGATCTCCTTTCCTGCTTCCCTGAAATTTATTACATAATCGGAAAAATTTCAAAGTAAGTCTGTTGTATATTTTGACATTTTTTATTCGCGCTAACTTATGCTTACTCATAGTGAAATTTGATCAATGTAGAATGGACAGAGATGAAAAAGTGAGGCAGAAGTAATAAAACAGAGGAGACAAACATAGCTATTGGCAAAGATGATAAGGGGAAATCGCGTTATTTTCGATAATGACAAGCATAAACATGGATCTGTAGATTCGTCAAGAGTTGTGAACTTCATAGTGAATTCAATAATAATTGCTGAATTGGCCCCGAGAAAAATTCGAGATGAATTAGATTAGGATTAGGAAAGAATGCTAATTCATTATCAAAAATGATTCGAAGTAAATTTCAGTCTGGAAACGTTGCTACGAGCAGGAGTGAGCGAGGCGAGTCATGTGATCGTGGCGAAGGACAAGGCCGATCTGTCTGACTCTGCTCATCTGGCCGATTGCAAGGCCATCGTCACTATCCAGAAGATCCACAGGATGTTCCCTCGATTGCGGATCATCACTGAACTGACTCACGCAAGCAATATGCGATTCGTACAGTTCAACACTAGCAACCCCTACTGTCTGGCCCAGTCAAGGTTTGAAAAGGTTTGTCGAATCGTTGGAAAGAAAGAAGGAATGATGCAAGATTTACAGAAAGAAAGGAAACGAGGCTCGCACATGCCATTTATGTTCCGCCTGCCGTTCGCGAATGGAGGCGTGTTCTCTGCCAACATGCTCGACAGACTGCTTTACCAGTCCATAATCAAACCCTATGTGGTCGACTTGACGAGACTCCTCATTGGAATTGATCAGAACCCCGGCAGCGGATATTTGGCTTCGGTAAGTCATTTTATTCTCGTCTTTAATTCTAAAAGGCAATACTTCTTCTTCCTATCATTTTGTACTCCAAATTAGACTCACTTCTCAAATTGTTTATCACCTTCGCCAGAAATAATTTTCCGCTCCCATAAATCTTTGCTTCATTACCATGTTCTTGGGCAAAGGCAATGTTTCAGTTCCAAATCACCGAGGATGATCTGTGGATCAAGACTTATGGGCGGCTCTATCAGAAACTATGTGCTTCAGTTGGCGACGTTCCGATTGGAATTTTCCGAACAAAAGAAATGGATGCTAGAACTGTAAGTGGAATATAGAAATAGATAATAAATAGAACAATGACCGGTACTTTTTCTAGGTATCAGTAGAAATGGAGGAAAGATGCAAGTCTGTGGATTTGGAAATGTCGCGAAGCAAAGACATGTATGACTATGTGATAACGCAGAAACGTAAGATGGGAATTCGTGGAGATGATTCTGGTTAGCAATTGAGTTGAAACATCAATTATAAATGATGGAATTACAGTGATTGCGGATGCCGTTTTCGGGACTAGAAATTTCATTTCCTATGTCATCATTAATCCGTGTGTGGATTTGCGACTCGAAAAGGGGGACATTATGTAAGATTTTAAATCTGCCGGAAATAATTATTGACTAATTTAGCTATGTAATTCGGTGTGCAGTGAAGGAGGATGCGAAATCCTCGCGAATAAATCCGCGACGCGGTCTGCGAAGATCGAGGAACGTCCAGAGCAATCAAACTATCGAATGATCATGCAATTATTGCATCGTACATTTATGCATCACTAATTCATTTATTTATTTTATGTTTTCATTTATCTATACGAGTAAGTAATTGCGTAATGCGCCAAAATTTTTCGCTTTCACAAACGATTTCTTCAACGATTTGCCATAATTCAAAAACGACCACGTTATGAGTCGAAATTTCTGCATTATCTTATTTTCACCTCCTTATTCATTTCACTTTATTCCTCATTTCCCTATCTGATTTTTTTCAGAACCCGGTTGAAATTGACTAGTATTACAGTTTATTTGTTCGTGCAAAATAAATATTATATTCAGAAATAGAATAATCTTAATCATAAGTTTAATGATGCAAGGCGTAAATATCGCGCTGCAATTATAGAAATATTTTAGTTAGAAATTTCAAATCCTAATAATTATTGAGATTCTTATGTTAACGGATTTTTCTTGAGAAAATCTGGATCGGCGGCGACAATTTTCGCAAGGAAGAACGCGTGCATATTGAAGACCAAAGTCATTAGTTGGTCGCATTCTACTACCTAAAAAGGCAATTTATAATTTAAACGAAGTTGTGTCCTACTTTTCTCTCCAACTTATTTTCAGCCAGAGATCGTTCATCTTTGAATACGAGCTCGAATGTCATGATTCCATCGTCAGTTGAGCTATGAAGATCACGGAAGCGATATTGCCAAACATAGCTCTAAATAATTAAGAAAGTTCCGAAATATTTCTTATCATTTTACCTTCGTAGGAATATCATAGAGACTGATTCCCTGTTTCATGTCGAACACAATTCCGCATGGTCTGCCTTCATAGCTACACGCAAATGTGCGAGTCTAAATGGGAGAAAAACCACATCTATGAATCGGTTATTCGGGAGCACCTGCATTGCAGAGACACTAGAATAGATGCATTTGTTGAACGATCCTTCGAATTGTGTCATCATGAATTTAGTCTCGAATGCGAAGTAGTGTCGAATTGGCAGAGCTGTGTCGCCCCCTGTCTCTAGCCAAATCGTGTTCTCTCGCTTGTCCAATCGGTTAGCCGAATTTACCTTCAGAGAAAATGTGGCGAAATATTGATAGTCCGAATTCACCATCTTACCAATTTGACAGCCGTATCGTAACACTTGTAGAGATAAACGCACCGATTGAGATCTTCGGAGTTGAGTGGAGGATTTTCGAAGAGACAAATATCGGCTCCCTTGAGAATGAGGAATCTGGGCTGCCACTTGTCGCTGCCCTCCGCCCTTTCTGTCTCATCGATCAGTTGATCCACCCAGCCGATATATGAGATCTGAATGATAGACACTGACTATGTTAGGTATTGTGCTAATTGCCTGCTCGCAAAGACTGAGGTACTTGTTGCTGAGTTTGATGCTCTTGTGATTGAGTGCCTGGATGTGCTTGTGGATGTAGTCCAGCCACTGCTTGTACGTCTTCTCGTCCTCGCAGTGCACAATTCCACTCGATTTGCCGTCCACAGAGCGAACCTCGAATGCATTTGATCTGAAATATAGCCAATTGTTATGAGTTTTAGCCAAATATAAGGTATTTTCGATCTTTATTCTTTCACGAAAAAGCTGATCTTCATTCATTTATATCATTTATATAAATGAGAAGTTTCTTGATTAAAGATAGTTTATAATTTCATCTATAGCTATTGCAAGATGTAAGAAAAAAAACATTAATTTACCTAACAATGTCCGTTCCTTCCAAATAAGTGCTGATATAAGCCATAGGAAGCTGTATCTTTCTGCAACTAACATTGCATTACTATCAGTGAATTCAACCAACCTAACAGTAGTCCATTTGTCGTCATTGATGTCAGGTCTGCTCTCCCTCTCGGACACTTCCGACTGTGCCTTGCCCGTCCTGCCCGCACTCGATTCCCTGTCCCTTGATCTGTGTCTCTCGAACGGACTTTCCCCTTTGCTTTCACTGCTTTTCCTCCTGAATCATTGCATCATGCCTAATTGTGTCATATCATTCATTCATCCTATTCACTTCAGAAATGGAGTGATTTCCTCCACATGTCGCACTGTCAGCTTCACCTGTGAACTTTCGCTTCGGAGCATTTCAACCACCTGAATTTTATCTTTAAGTTTTCCTAATAAAATAGGAGATTAGATTTCAAATTGTTTATACACTTCGAAATATCTAATTTTCACTGGGCGATGAAATTTTCGATGAAGACCAACCTCATCATGCGTCTTTCCTTGTGTGGAAATATCGTTGACTTGAATGATGGCATCTCCCACGAACAACTCCCCCGTCTCGTCTGCAGGCATTCCAGTCAGAATCTTCGAAATCACTATCTGGGTTTCTGTTCCTCCCTAAATTCTTATGTCTTCATTCTTCATTCAGTGGGTTCTCCTTTACTTTTATGGATATTCCGAGACTTCCTCCCGGTTTCCTCTTGAGGACGACAGTCCTCTGCTTCACATCTGCAGAGGTCTCCACATCTGAATCTTCTCCTGCCAATGGAGCTTCGGCTGTAGGCAATTGAATGGATAATTGATCTAAATTATCCCTTTGTAAATTCCATTCATTTATTGGACCCATGTTATGACGATCGAGCAAATGTTAGAAATCAATTCAAACGTTTAAGATGGCTTATTTATGTATCTTCGTAATCATTTGAAATTTTGAGAATTAATTTCAATCAATAATGTCAGACGATCATCATAGCTTAGTAAAGTTTCGTGTACAACCGTAACATCATCTCGTAAATCATGTTATACCCTTAGCGAGTAATAATCTAGCCGGTCTGCCCTTTCCAGTGCCATCTCCAATGAGAACGAGACCGTGATGGATCTGTCAATTATGAATGCATGAGGGCAAGGCTCTGTGCAGTCTGCAAAAGAGCAAAATGACTTACGACTTCGAGATTCTTCTGCGAACGGCTTTTCATGGTGCGTTGCATTGACCGAGTTATCTAGACAGCTAGGGAGGACAGGGCAATCAGTCGATCGAATCCAATATCCTCTGTTTTGCCGGAGAATGTGCAGCTCTATCCTCTATCCTCGATCCTCAGGCTCTATCCCTGATCCTCTCTTCCTCTTTCAACTCTTTCAATCTTTATCTCCATTACACTCACTTTGTTTTCCGTCCTCTCTCTCTACTTTTCAAATGACCAATGTTGCAATATGTGTTACGAATTTAAAATTCATTTCTTTTTATTTTTATTAATCGGTTTTCTTGTTTTTTTTTACTATTTTTCGTTCGGGAAATTAGCTCTGATCATCATCATTTCTCCTCTCCGATCATCTGTAACTTGTGTATTTGCCAATGTGCTTTACTTCTTTCCTATTCTTCTTTTATTCCCCATTTTCAATTTCATCTTCACCCTTGTTCTTCTCTTCTAGATTATGATTGTCTTCGTTTCTCGTGTTTTTGCTCATAAATGGAAGCGAAGCTTCTTTTGGCAGAAGAGTCAGAGATGTCCATAGAGAGGCATAGAAATGAAAGGGAAACACTGAAAGAATGAGAAAAGAGATGGAAAGACTGGAGTGTCTAGGCAGAGGCAGCTATTGATTTCCATTGCACCACTGGGCGCACGCTTCTGCCTTTTCCTTTTCCTTCTTCTTTCCCATTCCCCTTTTCTCTTCTTATTTTTGATTCGTTTCAGTCCATTTCCATTTCATCTTTCGCAATTTCCCATTTCCATTTTTGGTTTATTGAATGAATAACCCTTTCCACTCCCATATATGAAATCGCTGTTTTGCAATGCTTCATTTTCAGGAGCGAACTGTTGAGAACTCACTAACTGAGAGACTTTCTGCTTGGCTGACTCATTCGTTGAAAGCAGCTGAACATGTCGCTAAAACAGATCGTCGGATCCAGTAAGTCTGATTTTTATTACGATATTTATCTTCTGGCGATTGATATCAAAGTTTTATTCTTCGACGAAAGAATAGCAATTGGAAATCAGAAATTGCTTGGCACAAAGAAAAGTAGCTTCAATTTGTGTTGTGAAATGCACTCCCTGAACGATGATCTCATTATTTGAGAGCTATTGGACGATGTGATTCGACCTCTGAAGAAGACAGACGGGAAGAACTGGAATGCCCTCGTTATGGACCGACTCTCGATGCGGATGATGTCTGCCTGCTGCAAGATGCACAATCTCCTTGATGGTTAGCAAATTATTCGTCTCGTTGATTTCCCAATATTCCCTCCATTTTCCAGAAGGCATCACGATCGTCGAGGATTTGACGAAGCGTCGCGAACCTCTCCCAACTCTAGAGGGCATTTACTTGATCGCACCCACACAAGAATCGGTTTGTCATTGTTTTTTTTGGCTTTTATGATTTACGTTTTATAATTTTTCTCATTATCCTGTCCTTTAACAGAAAATCTTCCTATCTCTCCACTTTTTCTATGCTATTTCTAGCGAGTGGAATAAATATAATGAAAAAAAAAAACAAAATTGAGAAAAACGTTTTGGCCGTTAAAGTAACAGGACGCAATGATTATTGTTTGAACGAAAATCTATCGCGCAAGAAAAGTGAAACTGATTCATTTACTTTTTTTTTTTTAATTTGCAATATTTTCAAACTATTTTTCATTCTATTTTCTTCTTTAGGTTCAACAGCTAATCTACGATTACTCTATGCGCAACCAGTACAAATGCGCCCACGTGTTCTTCACGGAGGCCTGTCCCGACCAGCTGTTCAACACGCTCTCCAAGAGTGCAGCGGCTAGGCACATCAAGACGCTCAAGGAGATCAACATCGCATTCACTCCTTATGAGAGTCAGGTACACACTCGCGCTCATTCTCTTTCTCATACATTAGAATAGCAATCTGCAGGTGTTCACATTGGACAATCCAGACACGTTCTTCCTGTACTACAATGCACAGAAGCAGGGCGGACTCACTTTAAATCTCGAGAAAATCGCTGAACAAATTGCCACTATTTGCGCCACCCTCGGGGAATATCCTTCTATCAGGTAAGATTACATATTTTGTAGGAGGCATTTTCCTATGATTTTATTCCATTTTTTTGTTTTTAGATTTTTGGAATAATAGACATCTGTCAAAATCATCTTTTATCATTCAGATATCGCAGTGATTGTGAGCGAAATGTGGAATTGGCTCATCTGGTGGAGCAGAAATTGGATGCTTACAAGGCAGACGATCCGACCATGGGCGAGGGCGCTGACAAAAGCAGAAGTCAACTGCTTATCATCGGTATGATTTTAAATTTGGTTCATTTACTGTTTTTTTTACGTAATCACAAACGTCGTATTTTCCCCCTGAATATTTTGCCCAATTTTTCACTTTTCTTTGATAGTCATGAAGAATGAGATATGCAGATGAAATATCGGACTTGCAAATAAAAACCCGCGGGCGCGGGTGTCAAAATTTCGAACAAGTTCCAAGTCTGGATGAAATTTTATTTTTCTAGATAGTTGTTTCAAAATATTTTTCTTAATTCAGACCGAGGTTTCGATGCGATTTCCCCTCTTCTGCACGAATTGACTCTGCAGGCGATGTGCTATGACTTGCTTGGAATCGAAAATGATGTGTACAAATATGAGACTGGAGGCAGTGAGGGAATGGAGAAGGAGGCTCGTTCCTCTTTTCTCGTAGACAAAACAATCACGCTATTTTCAGGTTTTGCTGGATGAGAATGACGATTTGTGGTGCGAGCTGCGGCACAAACATATTGCCGTCGTGTCGAACGAGGTTGGATTTTTGAATAGCAGTGTTTGAAGTACAAAATTTTGCTTACTTCGAAACAGAATTGCCAAAAAACAATCTTTGATATATAAAATTTAGCGAACAATTGAAATTTTTATCTGTTCTGATTTGAAATGAAATGCTGAATTCAGGTGACAAAGGGATTGAAGAAGTTCAGTGAAACGAAGGCGAACAAGGGAATGGATGCCAAGTCGATCAAGGACCTGTCTCTCCTCATCAAGAAAATGCCCCAGCACAAGCAGGAACTCAACAAATTCAGGTACATTTTCATCTATTTTATTTATTATCATTTTATTTTTCAGCACTCATCTGAGTCTGGCAGAAGAATGCATGAATCAGTACAAAAGTGGAATCGACAAGCTGTGCAAAGTTGAGCAGGTTAGATATATTATAATTGCTACAAAAATTAACTTAATTTTTTTTTAAAAATGATATCAGACCTAATAGAATTTTTCGTTATTCTTTACTATCATATATATCTCATCTTTCTCGAGTATCCTAACTTTTGATACTATAGAATTATCGAAATTATGCTCAGTTTCAAGTTCTTAAAAGTATTTTTAGTCTTTATTAATTTGCAGGACCTGAGCACCCAAGTGGACGTGGACGGGGAGCGAGTGAAAGACGCGATGAAGATAATGGTACCTTTGCTGATCGACCCGGCTGTCAAAGTGGAGGACAGACTCAGACTCATTCTGCTCTACATCATTGGGAAGAATGGTTAGACCCAGTTAGACTTGGAAATGAAGAGAAAAGAGAGTTGCAGGCATCACTGAGGACAACCTGAACAAAGTGCTGCAACACGCCAACATCTCGCATGCGGACAAGGAGACCATCGTCAATGCGGGACTGCTCGGACTCAACATTCTTATTGATGTGAGTGGGTGAAGATTTAGTCTAGTGATTTGATAATCATGCTTATTTACTTTTTCTAACGAAACAGTTTGTAAAGTTACTTCTAAATAATTAACCTTCATTTTCTATTCATTTTGTAGGAAGTTTACGCCATTTCATAAAGATTGCCTTTCCAGCTCTATTCTCACTATCAGCTCTAATGACAATTGTTCAGAATGGTCGCAAGAAGACCTGGAATCCGACCCGAAAGGAGCGTCCAAACGAGCAGGTCTACCAGTCAAGCAGATGGGTGCCCATCGTCAAGGACATCATGGAGGATGCCATCGATGACAAACTCGACCAGAAACACTTCCCCTTCGTCGCTGGAAGACAGTTCAATTCGGGATTCAGGTTGTTGCATTGGCTTCTTTACCAGCGATTTCATTTGAAGGACAACTTAGTGCAATAACGAAATGAATTTCGTCAATTAGTTTTCTGTTCAAGGAATATTTTGTATCGTTCGAAAAAAAAAATCACTACATTATTGCACACTATGTCAAATGATGGCGCATTGTTTTTATCAGTTATTCTTTACAAGTCGACGTCTACTTTGCTTCATTATTTGTGAAGAGGAAGAAGAAGAAGAAGAAGAAGTCAATTCTGTAATGAATACATGAGATCACTAAACGCTAATTGTAAGAATTTCTGTTCAGAGCTCCCACGTCCGCCCGCTACGGCCAATGGCACAAGGAGCGAGGCCAGCAGTCGCAGATGCGCAGCGGCCCTCGACTCATCGTGTACATCGTTGGAGGAGCGACTTTCTCAGAAATGAGGGCTGCCTACGAGGTCTCTGCTGCCAAGAGACCCTGGGAGGTCATCATCGGTAGGCCATTAGTTGATAAATCAATAACTTATAATCTTGCATATGACGAATACTTTCGCGATAAGATCATTCACATGAGATTCAATATGAAAGTTTCACGACTTTAGAATGAATAGCAAGCTCGAAAATGTTTGCCTTGAAACAAAAATCATAAAAACGGACAACTGACTCCTTGTGTTTAGCCAATTTACAAAAGAAAATATTCAGGATCCGACCAAATCATCACCCCGAACCAGTTCTTGGGCAATTTGAGGAATCTGAACAAGCCTCGAGACCAATTGTGACTAGGCCTGGAAGGGAGGAAGGAACTCCTCGCCAATGAAGAATGAATAGATCAGTCAATGAATGAGTGAATTTGAATGAGAGTGTAATGCTCCTATGCGTATTTCTGCATACTTGCGTTACATTTTCATTTCAATCAAAAGCAATACTTTGTAAGTGAATTTTAGCTTCCTTTGTTTCCTAATGCAGAATAATTGAGTGCACTTTCCAATAATCACAACGGTGACATTTCTTTGGTTAGTGAAATATATTCTCATTTCCAATCTTTTCCTCCCTCTATAATGTATGCGCCGTGAGAACTACCTTCTTTGGATAATTATAACTTCTTCAGAATTGATATAAGATTTTTATTATGAATGAAGCTCTATTCACGATATCTGAACAAAAATAATTTAATAATTTAAAGTCGTGAATAAAGCAAACAAGCATTTTCTTTTAAAATGTAGTACTTTTCGGCAAATTTATAATGATGATTAGGTTGGGATTTCCGATATAATTATGGGCTTTTAGAGAAACAATATTAATGAAGAGTAGAGATAAGTATCAACTCTAAGATTTCTAATTGACAATATTTTCTTCTAATCCATTGATGAATCAACTAGTCAACTGCTTCAATGTATCTGAATTTGGATGATAAATTTATACCATATCCATTTTGGATTCAAATTTCAGGCGTTACAGAAATTATCGTCCAATTCAATACCTTTTCCTTTTAAATTATCCAAATAAGTGAACTGGATTGTTATTTTCCTCCTTGCTTTCTGTTTCAGATTTCGATTTATTTTCATCTCATTTCTCGATCATTCCACTAATTTATGCATACATATGTACATTGCTAGGGGATTTTATCTGCGACAAAAGAATGGCATTTTTGTAAGGAACAAGTTTGAGTCTGAGAAAAACTACTTTTTCTTTAAAAAATCTTTACAAAGTGGCATATCCCATAGGCTAGATGCTATTTTTGCTTCTGTCTACAATTTGATTTTCATTATTTCGTGTAAAATTAATTTATTCGAATAAAAGGCTAGTAAAGATACTGTTGCTTTTGAAGAAGACATAATCTTGTGCAAAACGTGAAATATTGTTCAGAAAATTCTTCATACAAATTTTCCAACCTAATCAAGATCGTTAAATCGTGCTGATAGAAATTGGAAAAAAAATCCGTGAATTTTTCTACTTTCATTCGCTCTTCAGTGCATTGAAGAACAAGCCCCGCCCACAATGCATCATTTCTGTGCCTCGCCTTTGCGTTATCTTCACATTCTCCCATTGCCGATTTTAGGCCGAATTATTTATTCTCGCTCAAATTCATGCGAAATCTTTGTTAGTTTTCTTTAAATTTTATGCGAATTACTCGCTAATTATGCAGATTAATTGGTCAATTAAGGATTTCGTAGTTAATTCGTTTGATCGCGCCCATTTCGGTGATAATCTTTTGCCAGATCCCTATTTTATTGTCTAATTTTTCTGAATAAATAATTATCCTTTCTCCTGAAATTCTATGCTAATTAGTCGCTAATTACCTTTTAATTTCGCCAATTTATCGATTCTTCATAATAATGCTTTACTTGGTCCTTTCAAAATAACCTATCCAGACATCTATTCTTTTAATTTTTCATCTACCCCAAAAGAAAACATCCTGCAAATTTTCAACAAAAAATCTATTCCTGAAAATTCGAAATGTATGAGAAATTTCTCCTCACCCTTTTAATTCATTTTTCTTCATGCTTCGAAATTCGGCAATTCGCGTTTCCATTTAAAGATGATTATTCGAGAAAAACAATTAGCTATTTTTCAGGTAAAATGACGAAAGTGAAGGCCAAGGATCTGCGCGGCAAGAAGAAGGAGGAGCTGATGAAGAGCCTCGAGGAGCAGAAGACCGAGCTCGCCTCGCTTCGCGTAAGTTCATTCAAACGTCTTCCAAATAACTCACAAAATCTTTCTCGATGATACTGTTGCTAAACAATATTGAGCAGAATTTTTGCTTGACTACATAGTTTCTTTACCGATAAAGATGTTTGCTGAGGAACATATCCCGTCAATCTCTGTTATTTCCTTGGCATTCGAGCCCACATTCATGTTGAGGTTATTCCCAGAGAAAAAGCATTTTCGATTGTGCAAAACATTGTTCAAAGTTTGAAATTTTCATGAGCACTTGCATTATCGTACAAATTGAATAGTCGTTTTGTAGGTGAGCAAAGTGACTGGTGGCGCAGCCTCGAAGCTGAGCAAGATCCGCGTGGTCCGCAAGAACATCGCCCGCATCCTCACCATCATCAACCAGACTCAGAAGCAGGAGCTCAGGAAATACTATGCTGTAAGTAATTCCTTTTTCTATCTAAATGAGAGTTCTTGTAAGGGCATATATCTCTGAAATTGGCTTCTTGTAAAAGGCGTAAATTTGTGAAAAATATATGACTAAAAGTATAGGGGTGTGGAAAAGTAGGCTATGTTTGGTCTCAAAAATGATGTAGCATGAGTAGAGCATTTCTAGATACTGTTCAGTCTAGCCTACCAAACCTATACTCATAACCCTATTTCTCAGACGTACGGCTTTTATAAGAAGCCCTGAAATTTTGTGATCACATACAAGGAATAGGGATAAGGCAAGTTTGCCATGCCCAGTCGAAGGTTGGTAATTTTGGGTTGGACAATGGCAAAATACTACACTTTATTTATCAAGTGTCGTTTACAGAAAAGTTCGAATTAAAGATGATGGCAATAACTAGTCAATCAGATCATTTTTTGCGAATTTTACAATTTTTGCAAGATATTCTTTAGTGCTCTACAAGAAAAATGAACTAATTTTCTTTCTTTGACAATTATTTCTCAAGTCATACAAAAAAAAACAATTTCAAAGCACCAGAAAAGAATCACGAGATAACTTTCTAAAGATCAATCATTTTTGTTCACTTGTTTGCGAGTGTATCTTTCCACGAAGTTGTCACTGATTTATTCGGTTTTAGGGCAAGAAGTACAAGCCGCTGGATCTGCGACCGAAGTTGACTCGCGCGATTCGCCGTCGCCTGACGAAGAGCGAGCAGAGCAAGAAGACCGCCAAGCAGCAGGCCAAGGAACGCAAGTTCCCCATGAGAAAGTTCGCTGTCAAGGCATAAGCCCCCTGCTCTCTGCAACTTTCCTTACAGTTCGTTTTGTTGTTTTCTTTATTTTCTGTTATCCAATCAATAAATTTCTTCTTTTGTAATCAAACAACACAATTCAAGGCCACCGTTTATTTTCCAAAGATAATAATCCAATGATATATTGCAAAATTGCAAATTGAAAATATAAATTTGATAGGTTCGGTAAATGTCGCTAAACTACGGAAGACGTGGGAGAAAGTAGATAGTCTAAAAGACGTAGTAGTTCGTTTTCAACACAGCAGGTGTCTGTTTGTCTCGGTTCAAATTCAATTGATAACTGGCTTGTGAATCTATTCCTCTTCCTCTTCTTCCTAAAATAATCAAATATCACTTTATCAGTTATCGTATTTCACAGCTAACATTGCGATGAAGCCGCTTTTTCTCATCAAAGATCCAAATATTTGCGGAAAATGAAAAAAACTTTCAAGAATCAAATTTGCTGTATTGTGAATGTTAGCTGTCAAATAATTTTTTGTGAAAATTTTAAACATTTCGACTCACGTCTTCCTCTTCGTATTCCTCCTGAATAATTCAAGTTTGTTTTCACGACAATTTTAATTCAATCATTTTTACCTCTTCGACCTCTTCCTCTTCAGCCTCTTCTTCTTCCTTCTCGGGCTCAGCAGCAGGTGCAGGTTCTTCCTCCTTCTCTTCCTCCTCCTCCTCCTCTTCAGGTTCGGGTTCAGGCTCAGGCTCGACCTTGACACTCTGTGCGTCGACCTCGCTGTGCTTGCCGCTCTCCCTCTCCTCGAACTTCTTCTTGTAGTGTCCGAAAGGATCGACAGAGGAGGCAGAGCCGGGTGGTCGGGTCTCTTCCCACTCCTTCAGGGCCTGTTCGTACTCCTCGAGCCTGCAAATGAAATCAGTCAACTTTGATCGATTACTTTTAATGTTCCTAAGTTTCGAATACCGTAAGATAGGGTATGTGCAAAGACGAGCGAAAGAATCGAATTAGATGAAGCTATAACCCTACGGTATTATGAACTTGATAAAGTCACCCAAATTACTTATCTTATCGATTACTGCCCCCTTTCAAGAATTAGTAACTTCTGCTTCAGTTTTCATTTTCCATCTTTTCAAATCTCAAGAGCCCTTCCTTCCTTTCAACTGTAGCACTGGCAGTCAGTTCTTTCAACTGTTTATCCATTTCGTATTTTCTCATTTTTCTCTCTAAATCTTCATCTCTCTCTCCTCTGCTCATCCTCTGTAAATATCTCCCTTCTCTCTGCCTCTGCCATTTCACATCCATCAGTCTTTTTGCCTTTCTGCAGTAGGCAGTTTTTTAAGTTCAAGTTTTTTCAGCTAGAGTGCCGAATAGTTCAGTAAACCAATACAGAGACTGTATTCAATAGGAAGGAGAGAGGAAGACTAACCATTCCTTCTTCCAGCCACCACGCATCATCGTGTTGCGAGGCGTTCCGAATCCGGTCATTCCTCGCTGAAAACAACACAAATGAAAGTTCAAAAAATGAGGGAAAAGAGCCATTTAAAAATGACAAAATTCATATAAAAAGATAGGTGGATTTCATCAAATTAAATTGAAAAGGAAGAAAGAAAGAAAGAGACCGACCTGTGAAGCATGTCTGTTAGTGCCGCTCTGCAGAGGCACAATTCCTTCCGACTTCTGCTTGAGTGACTCCTCGATATCCTTGCCTCCCTGCAATTTCGCCATCATTCTGATTCCTCGACTTATTGTAATTCACATACGGTAGTGTGCGGCAGAACGTCCCTGACTTTGAGGAATCCTCCAGTGCCCTTTTGAGTAGCGAATTTGTTCTGTCCCGAGTACCAGGGAGGGTATTCCGTGCCCTTCCTCATCATGTCCTCGCTCATCTCCAGACCCTCGATTCTCTGAGTGGCTTGACGGACGGCTCCAACTCCGGGCGGGTTGCTCATTCCCATCTGTGAGGCGAACAGGTTCGTTCCTGAAACAGAAGAAACACGCATGATGCAATACGTATGTCATCTCGCGAAGATAATAGACTAGACGCTAATTTACTTATGCTCCATTCTTGAGTCAAAAAGTACAGGAAAAGTTGCGATAGAAATGATCGCTAGCCTAATAGTTTATTATGGGGACGAGTGATGAAAATGTTCAAATTTTCTTCTTTCTGTAAGATTGCCATTTCTTAAATC
>LIAE01008711.1:95758-114313 GCA_002287525.1 Diploscapter pachys | reverse complement strand
CTCCTTGTCCAGAATCGTCTCCCACTCCTTCTTGTAGGCGATTTTCGGCACCTTCAAAATGATCGTCATCATTAGTTTCGAATTTCCGTTATTATCGAATAACTTTATTCTACCTGGCATCTGTTGGCTCCAATCGGGGTTTCTCCCTTCTGAGACGCATATCTAAAAAAAACAGATGTACCTTTCAGTAATTCATGCGACTTTTCTTACTGATTAGTACCGCACTGCACTCGCAGCACATTCTCAGAGCTTCTGTCGGGCGCAATATATCTGAAAATTGTATATATATAGTTTTTTTCTAATTTTTGGAATGAATCTTCCTCACCCCTCCTTCTTGTCCTTGATGATATTCAATCTGGGGCATCCGAATCCAGTCATTCCCCTCTGCGTCTCGAACTTGTTGGTGGCTGCCTGCATCGACAGGAACGCGTGTCCCCCCTTCAGTTGCTCCAGAGTCCATCGCTTTCGGACCTGCTGCTCCTCTTGATTCCAATCCTCAAAATTTACCAAATCAGACAAAATCACAACTATTTCAAGATATAATACTCAAATGTGTGGCATCTGAATATTAGAAAAGGATAAGGAGATTTCTAATGGCGAATAGAAATAAAGTTTCGAGCTACTGATAAACTTTTACTACAATATATATGTAAAAATGAGTTAAATGATGAAGTAAATTAAGATGATGCTATTTTAAGCGACAAAAATAAACCAACCTCTTCTCCCATGGTTGCTCGCCTGTCTGTGTCTTTCAACAGTAACTGTCAACTCACCGAGCACAGCCACGATAAATACCACTGAGACTGTGTCTGCCTGTCTATCCTCTCTCGGCTTCATTATGCGCTTCCAGATTCCCTTGCCTCCCTCTTGACTTTGCCTCCTCCCATCCTCTAATATCTCCCTCTATCTCCTGCCTCCTCACTGCTAACTCACAAATCCAAACAAAATCGGCAACCCCCTCCCTACCCTCAGCCCACGTAGAGCTTACTTTGAGCTGAGACGATAGACGATCACTCAAAATATACCTGCAAATGAGCGGGGAAACGCGCGATTCAATCGATTGTGGATCATTGAAAATGTAGATGAGTCTCAAGGGTTAGGAAAAATTTTGAGAACAGGTTATGAAAACGAGATGATCCGACCACGACAATCACAGATTATGCATGAAAGATTAGTGAATTTGTTATATACGTGAACTTTCAAGTTTTGTGCATTCGAAATGTTAGAAGTGCCAACCATTCCTAAGCTGATCTTCAATAAATTATTTATTTATGAAAATAAATGAAGTGAAAGAGTTGTATACGAAATTCGAGATGAACACCTCTCCTCATTCGCATAGCATTGCAGCCGATAGTTAGCAGCTGAACTTGATCAGCCCGCTCAGCCTCCGTGCAGCGTCGAAATGAACGTCACTTTGTCGCCATTCGAAAGTTCCGTGTCTATCTGCAAAAAATTGATCAAATTTGGATGAATTTGAAAAATCTCATTGCAAAATTATTCATCGTAAACTTAAAAAAAAGTAATCACAGAAATGGTACATGATCTTCAATTTTAGATCGGGTTTGATTAGAAATGATATGTCCATTTTTCAAATTCCAAATTCAAAATACCAACCCCCTCGAATAGCTCCCAGTCGCTTTCATTGACGAGCACCAACACACCCGGTCGGACTGTCCCATTGTCGATCAGCAATTCTGGTCGATCGCAATCCTGAAATATTTGCCAATTTTCATAAATACTAAAAATAATTTCAATATGACGAGATGTTGAGGCCTATAGTTAAGGATAGAGAGGGTGACAGTAAGATAAAATAATATAGAAGAACAAATAGATTTAGTCATCTCGTTATATAGTATTCCCATACTACTACAGGGGTGAGACGAGTACCGTGATGAAATCGAAGTTTTCGACAAAGAATATGATAAAAATCGATTCCCAGAATACTGTATTCCCTCCAATTGAAAGATATGCCTTTCTATTTTCCAACCCCCTATTTTCGAAACATCGGAATTTCTCAAACAGCTATAACCCATCATCTAATAATCGTAATCACTTCAAATCAAGACTAAATCCACTTTATGTACACTAAAGAGCATTATAAAACACTTCCAGTGATGATCTGAGTTGGATAATAGGTAGTTCTGACATTTTGGGATGCCCTACTATTAGAGAGAATACGGTATCTAAAGCGTCTCATCACTTTTCCGAGAAAAAAACTTACTTTTAGAAGAATCTGCCGAATATAGTCGACGAGACGTCGAATTGTGTAGGGCTTGGAATCGTCGAATTCGATTTTCACCTCAAAAGTTAAAATCCATTTTTATGAAGTCAAGAATGAAAATTTCACCTCATGCAGCTTCTTTCCATCCACGAGAAATTCGGATCCTCCAGAGAATTCCAAAGTCAAATCTATCGACTTCATTGTTGCCATCGTCTGAATTTCTTTAAGAATTTGAAGATCACATTTCACAGAATTTCCTTTTAATAATAAAATTTCACAAAATAATTTTTCTTTTGATAAGAACATCATGATAGCAAAATTCAACATATATCTTCATAGAATCGTCAAAATATTTATTTGAATTGTACCGAATTGCATCATAGTTTGTCTAAAGTAGCTATACAAAAATAAGTATGAAATTCAATCACAGGTTGATGAGATAGCAGAGGAAATTGCAGACAACTCGAGTGTTGGTGGATCAGGAATTGAAGTGGAGTGCGACTGTTGATTGGGGACCTTGTACAGAGACGATCTGAATATAATAATTATGCAAAATACATATTTTGCTGTCACGTTGATTGTAGCTCATTAGAAATTTAAAAAAAAAGGTTTGATAATAATTTCAAGATTCAAAATTATCTAACTGATATTTGAATTATTTCGGAAAAATGAGAAAATCTGGCAACTAAATTGCACCTTGTGTTGTTCAGCCTGGACGGTGACTACGGGCGTTTCCTTGTTGTGCGGCTCGAGTTGCTTTGCCAAACTGATCAGTTCTGTCACCAGAGGGGCGGATTCTTTCTGAAAGATAAAGATTTAAATTTCGTAGAATAGACGTCTACAGTAAGTCTGGGAATATCGTTGCATTTTTCAACTAAAAAATGACAATATTTTCAGAGCACGAGCATTTTCTTAGGTTCCTCGTATAATTGACCAATTTATTATTATCACCATTTGTAGAAATCACCAGGGTCTAGGACTAGGGGATGCGGGAAAGGAAAAGATAATCGGTAAACTGGTGAATTGGAGAGGGTGACCGTTTTATTGAAAATCTTTAAAATTGTCATAAATTTAGCAATTTCAATCGATCTGAATATTTAGGAGGAAAAGCCTTACATCGAGTGTCCCCTTGGCCACAAGCGGCAGTCCATTTGCTTCTGCAACGACCACTCCCGAACAGTGCGCCTTCTTCATTCTGCAAAAGTATTCACCTTCCATTTTCAACAAGACAAGGAAACCTACATTTCTTCGACATTCGTATCCATTTCACACTGAACTTGAACTATCAGACCTGAAATACTGCTTTTTGCTTAAAAATTTACACAAAGTATTTCAACAAATATTGGACTGTGTTATTGAACAGTTCTTGTATCAATTTTAAAAAATAAATAAAAAATAAAACAGATCTTTATAATCATCTTTAAAACCAAAAATCACACAACAAATTCAAGTAATTGACATTAAGAAAATGAATAGATGAACTAGCCGAGTGGAGATAAATACACAGGGAAAACCGGAAAAATACCAGTCATCGAGCAGCCCAAACAGGAGGGCTTGAAGGAGAAGGGAAAATTGGAGAAAAAAGGGAAGAGTATTGCAGATGAGCAATTGAATGTTGGATGATAAACACCGATAGATTCGTGTGCTTTCTATGAATTGAAAAAATAAGCCTGTTGAAATAGTCGTTATTAGACTATTTTAAAGGTCAAAATGATATCTTTGAGTAATTGAATATTGTCTAGAATTAAAAAATGACCTCTTTTCAACAAGCCAAACAGATATACTTGATGAATCAAGAAAGCACATCTCAATGTTTCAACGAGTAAACACTGTTTTCTTAAATTTAAATAGATTAAATGATTTTTCGAATTTGATTTTTAAGGAAAAGCGAAAGACTATTTTCGAAAAGGCAAATGATCAGTTGACTTGTGACTGTTGCTGCGTCCTCTCGACGTAGTCCACGAACTGGTCGAGTAGTACGGGCCAGGCACTGTCCTTGTCGTAGTTCGACAGGTCGGGCAGAATCGAGAAGTGGAAATCGGCCAGCAGCTGCCACGTGTCCCTCGAAATCGCCCTCCCCGAGTTCTCGCTCCTCAGAAACTCTTCCCACGTCGACAGACGGAGGAACTGAACAAATAATGATGAGATAAAGATTATTTGTAATAAATGGATTGAGCATCAATCATTATTGTTTCGATGAAAATGAGGTCTTTTTTTCTAAATGTATTCCCCTTTGAAGAAATGAAAGTAATTTCTTACATTTCCCTTGAAGAGAATCTGCCAATAGGCGATAGCCGTATCCATGTCCATGTTCCTCTGACTCACTTGCTTCCCATACCCGAATGTGAAGTTGTATACCTAAATGACTAAATGATAGAGGGTATCATATAAACTCGAAATAATCCTACAAATAGTCTATTCAAAGAAAAAATAACCTACTGAAAAATGCTGGGTATTCCTTTTTTCTCTAGTTTATTGAAAAATAGGGGTAAAGATCAAAAACATTTCACAATAAAGTATGTTTCGAAGAGATGGCTATTTTCAAGTCATTCTCGAATATCAAAATGTTCAACCTCTTTGAAGGCAGGCTGATCAGAATCCAGTTTTTCATCCAAGGTGTTTAACTTGTTGCGTAATGCATCTATCGAATCCACTCTGCAAATGAAGCTCTTCAATAAAATGAATCGAGAATCTTCACAAACCCCAAAGCAGTCAACCCATTCAACCACTCTTCCTGGGAAAATTCGCACTGAGATGCTGCCTTAAATTAACACGATCCATTTGTAATAACAAGTCATTTCTGCATTCAGAGCTGTCTGCGGTGCATCGCAAAAGCTCTGCTTGCATCATCATAAAGAATCTAATCGAGCCTAATTGAAAATGACTCCAACCTTGAATTTGGCAACGAGAATGAGGACCTTCCGGTCGGTGGGCTCGAGGCCCAGATCTTCGAGCAGTCTGCACACTCCGTTCGGACCCATCTTGTTCGGCCCGATATTGTCATGTGGATCTGAAAATCGTCATCAGATAAAATTCTAAAATAATATAACAAGGCTCTTTCAATCAGATTATTCTTCAAAGCGTTCGAGAGAATAGGACTCTTGCATGATTCAGCAGGAAATCGGCTGATTCTGAATCCAGGTGGAAAGCTAATACTATTTTCCGTTATTCAGAATCAGCCAGAAGACCGCCACCATAGTTCGCAATATAATTCATAGCAAAAATAGCTTTCACAAATTATGGCTGTGCTGTCAGGCGAACAATTCGAAGGAGTTTCCATTTTTGCCTAATTTTTACTAACTCAGCAATTCTTACCATTAGCGTACTGCTGGAAGAGTCCCTCGATTTTGCGTTTGTCAATCGCATTGCCACGTTGTGCTGGAGGATTCTGAGAAATTTCCTATATTAAATTAGTCGGTATTAATCCGTGCATGTTCATGTCTATCAATGTGCCTCACCATGAAGAATGCATCGACCGCGTGCTCCACACTCCAATTCACCCTCTGCAGATAGTTGATCGCCACACTCTCGTTCTGGTTCGTGATTTGAGTGAACTGCGCAACCTGCAGGAAAGAGTTTCTAGTTTTTTCTCTCATTCCAACTTACCTTCTGTTTCTGATCTCTGTTAAGCCGATTCATGGCTGCCTCCTGTGCTCACTGCCCCCCAAACGACACCACAAGTGACCGTCCTAAATTGACAACTCATTTACGAAAGAAAATTATTCTAGAAGAAGAGAGTAGAATATAAAATAAGCATGGCTAATGTTATATACTGTTGCGCAAAGTGGGCGGGAAGAGCAGAACGACATTTGCAGAAGTGGGGCGAGACATTCGAGAGGAATTCAAAATCAACGGATTTCACTCGAGTTCATATCTCATGCTCATCATGCATCCATTTCTAATGTTCACCGAAGACTGCATCACTACTGAATATGAAATAGAACTAGGAGTATGGTGTGGCAGGGCATATTTGCTGCCAAAATGATCAGCTTATCGAGGTCATTTCTAGTCTCATTTCCCTTGTCTAACCTATCCGAACCACACTTGATGAACTTTAGAAGTTTATGAGTGATGAACATGATGAGTTCTGTAGAAGTCAAATTGACTGAAAAAAGTAAATAGAAAAGTACGATCTTTTCAAGGAAAAAATTAAGAATAATTATGGAATTTAGGAAACGTTCATACATACCACGAATAAAACTCAAATAAAAGCGTGTAAAATCTTCTTAAAGATAAAACATGCTCGCTGAAACCTTTGCTTTTTTCTCAAATAGAACTACTGACAAAAAATAATTTATCCCGTATTTAGAAATGAATAAAATCGATAGAATATGCATGAGATCATGATTGGGTCCTTAGTTTATTTGCACTGGGTGAAGAAATCGGGGAAGTCCTGCAGCTGGTCCTCGGCCAGGAGTCTGCTGCAACCGATGTAGGGGCAGGTGATGGGTTTGTTGGTGGCTGTCTGAGTGTTCGGGTTGTTGGCCTTTTTGTTCTGTTTGGCGCGCAGCGTCTTCTGCTGCTCGATGTACTCCATGATCGAGTCCTTGTCGTATGCGTGTTTGCACACCTACAATTCCTACTATTTTTTTTCCATAAATGTGCTCGAAAATTTTAACATGGCATTCTCGTTTCAGAAATTCGTTATAAATACTAGAAATTACAAGATGCTAAGAAAACTTTGTCAAATTCCTTCAGCATGTCAGAACGAGGAATTAAGTTATTAGCATTATCAATTTTTATTCTTATTTTAGTGTTGTATGCTTGCTAAACAAGTTCGACAGAATAATGGAAGATTGATGAAAGACAAACATCGCTAAAGGATGACTCCAATTATTAATTTTGATTAGGACAGCATAAAGTTCGAAAATTGGGGATGTACCTTGTGCTGAACGGGATTCTGGATCTGCTTCTTGGTGATGGGATCGAGTCCGGAATGCCTCACATCGGTCACTATCTCTTCGTCCTCTTTGTCCTCTTCGGCCTTCACCTTTTTTCCCAGCTTCTTTCGGACAGCTTCTAGCTGAAGATCACTTATTTAACCAATTGGAAAGGTCACTTTGCAATAATTTTAAGAGTTCACTACATTTTTATTTATTAATCCTATTTGGTATTGAAATAGACGTATTTGCTCGTTTTCCGATTACAAGTTCACTCTATCATGTTCGTTAACGAAAAAAACTGGAACGTAATTAAGATCTCAACTGTTATAAAATTATTCATGATCACGCACAAGGGAAAGGAAATGCACGAAATAGTTCAAAATTTGAAAATTAAATCGAAACCGCCTAAAATCGATACGGTATAGAACTGTATTTTCGCTCACTAGCGTTCTGTAATCACTAAGAATGGAAATATTTTTCGTTAATTAACATGAGAAAGTGTAACCTTATATGATATTGGAATAAATAAACATCCCAGCTTCACTTTGCTGATCATTTTCCCTCTTCTCACCTCATCTTTGAGCGCAGGCTTAGCCGTGGACGTAGCGGTCTTGGCATCGTAGGCATCGTAGAACTGGTTGGTGTTTTGCCAGAGATTGCTCAGTCCCTGAGACTGCAGCGATGCGTTCTCTTCCTTTATCTTCTCCAACACATCCTTGTCTTTCTCCACCTCAAATCAAATATAAAATATCATTGAAAGTTTTCCATTTCATAAGTTTAGAGTGAGCAAATTTTCGCAAATGGAAAATATTCCGCTCTATCATCTACTGTTTAATTATTTCCTCTCGGACATAATAGATTGTATAAACTTCTTGAACGCGCCGTAGTTGAATACGCAGTACACTAGATGAATAAGGCAACGAATAGGGGTAGGGTTTTTGTAGGTCGATTGTTACCTCAGAATGCTTTACCCAAGGTGCTCGTCATCTTAAGACCAAAATCAGCTTACGCAGCCCTACCCCTATCCAATAAATGTGTGCATCAAATTTAGAAATCCATTTTTGGTTTCTTTCTTTTCTAACCACTTACCCTCATGTCGATTTCAGCCAATTCCTTGACGAGACCGAGCAGTCCATTTTTGATGCTGTCGTTCGTAATTAAGGGTAGTTCGCTGAAGGCTCCCACGATTTCCCTCAGCTCATCGCTGATTGCGCTCAGATACTCATTCTCCATCCTCAACAAAATAAAAATCATACTTTTGGGAGAGAAAATCTTCGAAGATAAAAAAATGGAAATAAAATCCATGTTAGTAGAGAATAGAAAGGAAAATATCGAAATTTTCACAACTTTATTCTTATATAGCTCTAAGAAAAATTATACAAATTTGTGAATCACCTGCATGCACACCTCGTCTATAACATTTTCTAGAAAGAAGATAAGCTTTAAAATAAATTCATAAGGACCTACTCTAAAACAGCAATTGCGAATTTGATGATAAAATGCCTAACAACTAATTGAGAATGTTTGGATGAATGAATGGAAGTGTTTCTATTCTCCCCGTTTCTTCCCAGTTTCTAAGCTCTACTCCAATTCCACCAGAACCTCGCTTTCGTCCACTGTCGAGCCAACCTTCACGTTCACTTTCTTCACCTGGAAAGAAAGTAATTTAGGGCCCGAGTTTATTTTTCGATAAATTTCCAAATAAAGAGGCTTCGACTTATTCAATACTCATTCAAATAAGCAAAGCAATGCTGTATATTTAAATTTTGACTTCCCCGAAAAGCAGCTTTACCTAAGATTTAGAGAAAATTCTCGAGCTATCACTTACCTTTCCAGTCTTGCCCGCGTGCAAACTGTTCTGCATCTTCATCGCCTCGATGATCACCAATTCCTGTCCCTCGCTCACCATATCGCCTTCCTTAAATTTGCTATCGTAGAAATAAGTTCCTACTGAAAATCTTATCTAATGAACTTTTGCAATTTATCTTTATTCGAAGTGAAACCATCGCGCGAAAATTTTGAAATCATCATCGAAGCGCACAAGTCGACGATAAAAGTTCTTCAATTTTCGCATTTCGGTTTCGTCGATAGCCACTTTCTTCATTTCTCCATCAGAAACCACTACTTCATCTGATAGAAAGTTTGAATTTTGATGAAAAATGAAGAAAGTAGCTACCGATGAAATCAAAATTGGAAATAGGAAAAATTTGCCGTCAGCTTGTGCGCTTTGATGATTTAAAATTTTCACGAACTGACATATTTTCGTGAGAGGGTTTGCTTATGGGAAACAAACGATACCTTCAAATAGGTAGCAACAACAAAATCTTTACTCACCTTGACGTTGACATTCTTGATAGCACCGGGCATGGGGGCCAGCACGACGCTCGACAGATCCAGCTGAAAGATGCTCAATAATTCTCACTTTCAAAATATCTAATTTGCAACCTTAGCCTTGGGCTTCATGTACTGAAGGAAGTTGGCGACCTGTTCTGGAAGGACCCTGACCTTGAAGGGAGTGCCCTTGTAGAGAACAGTGATCTCCCCGGCCCCTTTGCTCACGACCTGAGTGACGACTTTGTGCTTGTCTGCCTCCAACTGCAGAACAGGGTGCGCCAGATTCAGATCTCCATTCACTCGAATCTTCTTTCCATCCACGTACACCTGAAAATTCGAGATTTGTAGATTTGTTCATGGAAATTGTACAAACTTGTGTTCTCAGTTATAGCTTTACAAAAGAAATTTGATGGTCTTTCATTGATTCTTGAGATGAAAATTATTATTATTTTTTTAAATTCAAATGCATACAAATATTGTAGTCTTCGATATTTCGATGAGGATAAAGAACGACGATATTTTAAGCGTGCAATAACTAACAATCATGCATGGCAACAAACATATGCATCGTCTTATAGAATTTTCTATAGAAAGAGTAGAGGGAAGAAGACAGAATAGGAAAGTGAATCCGTGAAGCAATGCATATGCCTGAAATGCACGCTTGTTCGTTTTTGCCCGTATAAAAATAGAGTAATTTGCCATTTTCGCGAAATAATCGGGCTTGGACAATACGAATCATACCCTGGCTTTGTTGGGGTCGGCATGTTTGAAGTGGACGACGACTTCGTGAGCCTTCGGTCTTTCCTCGTGTTTCGGAGGCAGCTCCACGACGAATCTGAACTCCTCTATTTATCGAGAATCTGTTGAATAATCCTGACTTGTAAGTGATGCTGAATGGATTGACGACAGTGGTCTGCTGCCTGTTCATATTGAGGACCTGCTTGGAACGGGCCAGTTTCTTTGCGTGCAGTGCGGCTGTAAACGAGATGATCGTCTCTGCCTCGTCCGAATTCAGAGTCGCTCCCTGGAAGCCTTCCGGATACACTTCTGGCAAGTACCTGAGAGACAACAGATAAGTATAGAAAGGCTAATGCGTGTTCACTTGGTGGTGATGTTGCCCTCGCGGAACCTCTTCTCGTTGACAATATCTCGGAGAAGTGGAATGTTGTTCGTGACCTGAAACCACCAACTCTAATGAGAAATTTAGAAATTCATACTCAAAGCTTTCTCCCAGATTTTTCACGTTTTTTTTTTAGAAAGTTTGATCAATTCTGATACTGGCTGATATGGGGGAAGTTTCGAGGAGAATTAGTGAAAACTCGTGAAATTTTCAAATATATTATCTCCAAAATTTTCAATGGACCATTTTTCACTTGATTGAAAAGTAGATCGCAAAATGGAACTTCTCTGATCGATTCGAAGACAGAATTTGTTGGATATAAAAATTGTGTAAATTTTACCCCTCGGATGACATAGTGATCGAGTGCATCAGCCATTCGATTCAGTGCCTCCTGTCTGTTCTTGCCGTGAGTCACCAGCTGAAATGATCAAAATTCAACAAATCACAAATTCAAGCTTACCTTGCAGATGAGCGGATCGTAGTAAATCGAGATTTCCGACCCTTCTTTGACTCCGGAATCGCAACGGACTCCGTCCAAATGACGGGGCTCCACGTAACGCGTCAGACGACCCACAGAGGGCAAGCCGAAGCCTTTGTACGGGTCCTGCAAACAGACAAATGAGTTATTTCTCTAGTTGACTCCCAAGTCTTTCCAAACAAATGACAGATAAGTTTCTAAATAAAACTATGAACTTTGACATTTCAAAGTAATGCTCCATGGGAGGTTCATAAAATATGAAGACGAGAGTTTAGTAAAACGGGAAAAATGAATTGATTCTCGGAGAAGCACTTCCAGTGTAAAATTTGCATGTATTTGTTTTTAAAAGAAACGCAAAAAGGTAATGAGTTAGACCTCGGCATAGACTCTGCTCTCGAAAGCCCAACCATTGAGGGGGACCTGCTCCTGTTTGATGGTGAGCCTGTGTCCATAGGCGACTCTGAGCATCTGATGGACGATGTCGATGCCCGTGATGGACTCCGTAATGGGATGTTCCACCTGCAGACGAGTGTTCATCTCCAGGAAGTAGAAGTTTCTCTGCGAGTCCACGAGGAACTCCACTGTGCCTGCAGAGTCGTAGCCGACTGCCTTCGCCAATTGCACAGCTCAAATCGCACATGATTATTTATTTGTTTGGTCTTCTTGAATTTGACACAGCGACACAGGGACACTGAATAAGACAGTTTGAAAAAGACATAAGCCTGGGAAATGATGACTTGAATGAATAGAGAGGAATAGGTAGCAGTAGTAATGGTAGGGTGATTATGGTTTTGTAATAACGAGCACATCATGATGCATATTTTGGATAAAAATTAGCCTACCAGACCCTATCTCTACTCTTAATGGAATTTTCGAGGTTTGGGTCTTTTTCAACATGTGTCCTTTTCAAGCATGTGCCTGTGTCAAATTCAGAAGCACTTTGTTTTTCTCAATAGATTTCTCTGAGTGTTCACTCATTTTCCTAATTCATCAAAACTATTATGCACCCAAGTGTAGACGAGTTATTAAAAACGAATGAATTATGTGAAATGGATGAACTGTTAAATTGACTTATTAAATTGCAACCTTGTTCTCCCATTTTCTTTCTCATCTCAGGAGTGACGAAGCTGCTGGGTGCTTCCTCGATCACTTTCTGATTCCTTCTCTGGATCGAGCATTCTCTCTCGTTCAGCCACAGAGCATTTCCGTGCTTGTCGCACAGCAACTGTAATTCAATTCAATTTATTGTCAACTAGAATGGAGAAATGAGACAGTCCAAATTTTAGATTTTTAGAAATTTGTTTTGAACACCAACAAAATTTCCATTCCACACGATTTTCTTTAAATTTCATTTAATCTAATGATGAATGCGACAGACCTGCATTTCGATGTGTCTCGGATTGTCGATGAACTTCGCGACGAGCATGCGGTCGTCGCCGAATGAAGAGGCTGCCTCCTGCTTGGACAGTCTGAACTCGTTATTTCGAATTTGTGGAGAGTTGGTCATCTCAACGACGAATAAAGTTGTAAGAGGTCAAGTTCTACAAAACGACCGACATGTAAAAGTTGCCTTTTGTACAGCTTCGTCCATTAGCGAGTTTTCAACCAAATCATTATTCTCTTCAAAATACACTTTTCTTTCTTACCTGTATCCCTCCCTGGCCTCCTTGTCAGTCCAGGCAATCCTCATTCCCTTTCCTCCTCCACCTGCAGAAGCCTTGATCATGACCGGATATCCAATCTCCCTGGACACCTTCACGCACATGTCCTCGTCTGCAATCTCACCATCGAAGCCGGGAATCATGTTCACCTGCAAAATCACCTTACATGAATGAGAAAGAAATTGAATGTGATAACTTTTCTCAAACGAGAGCAAATTATTCCTACAAAGTAAGTTTTTTTTTCAGAACTGAACAGACAAGTATAAGAGGGCGTGCAAAGTCGAAGGGAAGAATTCGTAGACAATAATTTCAAAAAAATGTACCCTGGCAGCAGCAGCGATTTTCTTCGAGTGGATCTTGTCTCCCATGTCCAGGATGGCTTTCGAATTCGGACCCACGAACTTGGCGCCAGCCTTCTCCAGCTCAGCAGCGAAATGAGTGTTCTCAGAAAGGAAGCCATAACCAGGGTGGACCTGAAATTTACTGCGAATTGGTCTAATTTCGGAAAACTATCTTTCTATCAAATAAAGGAAAGCCTAGGAAAATCCCTTCATATCCAAACGTACCCCCTTTCCCCTTCACATACTCGTTTTTCAATATCTTTTTCTTAGTTTCTAAATAGTCGTCATTTTTGAGTATCCGTAATCTCAAGCCCCCAGCGAAATATTAGATTTCAAAGCCAAAAGAATTATTGTTTAAGAGACTTCGACTAAGATTTAAAAAAAAAATATATATATATATATATACAGCTTGTGCTCCAGTGTCCTCGACAGCCTGCAGAATCTTGTCGACTCTGAGATAGGAGTCCTTCGTGGGAGCGGGCCCCACGCAGACGGCCTGGTCGGCCATCTTGACGTGCAGCGAATTGCTGTCGACGTCCGAGTGCACAGCCACCGTCTTTATGCCCATCGCGCGGCACGTCTTGATCACTCGGCAAGCAATTTCGCCTAAAATGGGAAATGAGCTGTAGCTCAAGAGCTAAAAAACAACAAAAAAAACAAAAAACCTCGATTGGCAATGAGGATCTTCTCGAATTTGGGCTCTTTCGGATCGATGGGGGCAGTCGTGTAGATGTCCCTGTCCTCGCGCACATCAACGATCTCACTCAAATAAAAGAGAAATTCATATTTCCGAGAATTAGTCAAAATGGATAGAGAATTTATTTTTTCCGAAAAACGGAAATTTTCAAACAAGCATTAACAAAACTATCGTTTTAAGAAAAGTTACTGAAAAAATCATTTTTTTTTTTTAGTTATGATCCTGTAAAAAATGAATTAAAAATCTTTTTAAGGTTCAAGCTGAATAAATTCTCACTTCTTCTTCGCAGCAGCAACTGTGTAGTATCTTGTGAATGCCGCTGCAGGAGAGACAGTCAGACGAAGAATCTGCTGGCAGGAGGAGGAGAGCACCGGCAGAGGCATTCTGTTTGGTTTGAATGCCTGGAAATATCTTTGAAAAAGAATCGTAAGAAGTATCGAATTTTGACGGGACGAAATATATAATTTGAAAGTAAACTCAAACCATGCACGTAAGTTGAATGAGTATTGCGAGTATTTTTCACTGGACAGAACGGGAGAGAAAGGAGAAATGCAGACTCAAAACAGGTCAGCAGCAGAAAATAAAATCGACTAATCACGTTGTTTATCCGTTCGATTCAAGTCAATTGCGGTGTATTTTTAAACGAAACTCTTTTTTTTAATTTTTTTCGGAGAATTTGTGAAAGTTTCAGATCTAAATTCGTGCCAGGAATTTCAAAATGTCCCAGGATAATCCTACAAATGCGGAACAACCAGTCAAGCCTGCTGAATCAGGTTGGTCAATACCCGAAAACTAAATTAAAATTTCATTTTTTATTTTTCTTCTAATCTAAATTTTGCTATTGAAGGTTTCAATAAATTATCACGACGAAAAGGTCTGAAATTCTACGGTTCGGAAATTGACACAGCGAATTCGATTTCCACTTCTAGGCAAAATTTTCTTTCGAAGAAGACATTTTCGAAATGTCGCATTTTTAACTTTAGAATCGAAAGAAGAGCAGTCGAGTGATGATGGAAAGGGCAAGAACAGTGAGAAGAAGGCTCGTGTATTCGACCTGACTGAAATGCTCGAACTGTCCAAGAAGACTATCGAGGAAAGAGGCCTGCCAAAACCTGAAGAAGTGAACGATAGTCCCTCCACGAGTTCGGGATTCGGCACATTTTCCAAACCTGAGAAGGTAATTCGTCCTACTTCTTTGCAAAATAAGTATCGAAAGTTTCAGGCCTCTTCTGACAACAAGCAGGCTGAATCTGGAGTGAGTTCGGGAATGGAAGATGATGAAGGTAAATTTGAAAGAAACGGAATTTTGACGATCTGCAATTTCCACTCGTTATGAAAAAGCCTGGTAAATTGATACAGGGATAGAGAGTTAGGGAATGGTAGGGTGACCATTAGCCTATCCAGAAGCTACCCTATCCTCTGATAAGAAATTTGATATATTAGATATCCCCCTAAATTCTTTCATTAGGTTATTTTCATAGAGATTTCCAGATCGAAAAGGCTATTCTGAGTGGAAATTCCAGAAGGCCCGGAACTTCAATTCAATGAATTTTTCAGATGACATGATGGTGATGCTGCCTCCGGGTTTCAAGCCCGACCAGAGTGTGTTCGCCGATTCGAGCAAGTCTGCAGAGGACGACGATGATTCGGATTTCGACGAGTATGAAGGCGATGGAATTCCGACTGTCGCACTCATTCCCTCGTCCATGGAAGCCAATCTCAGTCACGGAAGCAAACCGGTAATTTTATATTTTTAGCAAAAGATGCAAAATTCTTGACTGATACTTAATCCTAGCAAGAATATCCCAGTGATTATTGAACCCCCCGGTGAAATAGGCAGAGGATTGAGATGAGAGTGTGAAAAAGCATTATTAACTGACGAAAGCTTTTCACTGGGGTTTTTAATTATCAATTTATTTTCACTAGGGGTTAACGCTATTCAGTAACAGCCGAATTATCTTATTTGTTTGTTCAATTTAAGACCTTTCCAGGTTTTCATATTTATTTCTCGGCCTTTTGTATCTCTTACCGGCTAGTCACCCATCATCGTTTGTATATGTTACTACTTTTAGATTAGTGAGTGCAAGAAAAAATGAGAAACTAACGATAATACAAATGAATAGTGATCAGCCGATGACAAATATTGGAGAACTAATTTCTGATTTAGGTCTCAGCTTTGCGTTTCGAGCCAGCAGGTGTTCGTTTTGCGTCTGGCGGCTTGGACTACATGGCGAAGGTGTTCGATTTTCAGAAGATGGACATGTCCATGAATTGCGACAAGGAAGTCATGCCTGCTGAAAGGTTTATTCCAATGCTGTTTTACTTATCTTATTCATCAGCTTGTTTCAGTCACATCGTGAACGATGTTGCATTCAGTGGAAATGGAGACACCCTGGCTGTGGCGACTGGAGGAGCCCAGCTTCGACTGCTCGACAGAAAGGGCAAGCAGTGGACCGAGACTGTTCGAGGTAACGCATTTCACCTATTCAACCTTAATTTTTATCAGGAACTAGACGAAATTTTGCTTTGGCTCTAACCGAATATTTACATTGAGAATTCTGCAAACTTCTAATCTGGACCTTCATCAATTTTTACGGACTTATGAACTTTATCCTTCGGTCTTGGCCCTGCCTCTCTGCAACTTTGCTGTGGCGTTGTGCATCGCTCTATCAGTTGCGCAAATTTTATAGATTGAGCGAGTTAATTCCTCTTTTATTCCATTCATTTTGGAAATTCAATCATTTTCTCGCCTTTTTCCTTCATTTTCTCAATCATTTCTTTTCATCGAGCGTAATCGTAGGACTTTTCCAAAGGATAGGGTTCATACGACCGTGTTTTCAGGAAATTCGTGATTTATTCACTCTGTAGGAAGAAAATGATAATTGGCTATTCATTTCATTCAGTCAATATTTCGATTTTCAGGCGATCAATACCTGGTTGACCTTTCAAATACAAAGGGTCACACAGCCGCAGTGAATGCAGTTCGCTTCCATCCTCTCGTCAAAGGGGAGTTCCTCTCCTGTTCTGATGACGGGTAGGAATTTTCTCTCACAATATTTCAAATAATTGGCTATTTTCAGAACATTGCGAATTTGGCGATTGGAAGACTACAAGGAGATAACCAAGTGCATCAACAAACACTTCAAAGTGGGTTTTCTAAGGGAATTTTGAATTAAAACCAAAGGCAATTTGCAGGTGATCAAGACGAAGACAGCGAACGGAAAGCGAGCGATGCCTCAGACTTGCTGTTATTCGAATGACGGCAAGCTGATCGCTGCCGGATGCGATGACGGATCCATTCAAGTTTGGAAACATGGCAATTTTTATGTAAGCTAGAAGTTATATTTTATTTCATTACTAGAATTCCCCGAAATTACTTGGATTTTCATTTTTAAAGAAACCGAAATCAAAGCGCATTTCTAAAGAACATATCGCTAAATTCACTTGCAAACTTGTTTCAGATTACTGCGATTTATCGAATGAGATTCTGTCCTAGGGATGGTGAAACTTAGGAATTTCATGTGGCCTACCTCCTGTATACTTTCTTTATAAATTTCTATCTCATCTGCCATTAGTAAAAATGTTCTTTTCTGCGAGGTAGTACCACAACTCCGAGTTCACTATTACTACATACGCCCCACATATTTTGAATCTAATCAAATGCTTCCTAGGTCTAATGAGATTATTATTATTATTATATCGATACATTTATGCATCATTATGAAAATGTCTAATTTCTGAGCCAGTATCAGAAGTAAAAGCGGTAGTAATTCTTTCGCACTCTTCTATTCTGTCGATTTCCAGGTGAACACCTCGTACCTCGTTCGCACAGCCCATCGCGGCCCGATCACCTGCATCTGTTTTTCCCCCGACTCTAAGCTCATTCTGTCTCGAGGTCTCGACGACTCCCTCAAACTCTGGTCCCTGTCGAATGCGAAAAAGCCTCTACAGGAGAAGTTCAACCTCGAGAATGGATTCAAGGGGTAATTTTGCAAAACAACTACTTCGTTATTTTAATTCTAATTTTCAGAACGGATTGTGGCTTCTCTCCTCGTGGTGAATTGGTCTTCACAGGCACTTCCTCTCCAAACAGCCAAATTCCCGGACAGCTTCTCTTCTTCAACACGGAAAACTTCGATCTCGTGTACAAGATTGATTTTCCTGGAGTGGTAAAATAGTTAGGCTTTGTCGAAATTATTATTTTCCACTTTAGTCTTGCACTCGAATCGACTGGCATCCAAAACTCAATCAGATTCTCGTTGGTCTCAGTGATGGGTCCATCAAGTAAGCAATTTACGATAACAACAAATACATTTCCAAAGTTTAAAGAAAATAGGGGAAGATATTATTAGATGATTTTCTTTTCTCTAACCAACCAAATTATTTCTCATTGTAATTTCGAAATACACAACTCCGAATCGCTTGAATTTATTGAAATCGCGAATAATGATAATTCATTTTTTAGGATACTGTACGATGAGAAAATGTCAGTTCGTGGAGTGATTGGATGTGTGAAGCGACCGATCAAACGAAGCAGGAGGGAGGAAGTGATCAAGGAGGAGATGGTCCTCTCTCCGTTGGCTCTCGAGATGTTCCAGCCGAGAAGGGAAGATGACGAGGAGAAGGAGGTTAGACTTCTTTCCAATAGTCAAGTTTATCAAAACTTTCATTCCTAGTATTTATTAATCTGAGAATCTTTGCTCATTGAATTTGTTACAATTGGCGAAATATTTATAATTTTTGAATGAGAGAATTATAGAGTATTTACCCAAACTGTAAAGGAAAAATTACCAAAATCATTGAAGGTGACAGTATCTCGA